>JAOTRN010000048.1:3802632-3818542 GCA_028566695.1 Bagroides melapterus
ATCCAGAATTTTAACTGTTTAATTACTAATTGTATTTTTATGAAAATTAGTGACATCATTAAATTAATCAAAATGACATTTTTTTTTATTTTGGGTTGTCAGAGATTCCTAACAACATTGGCTTTTGTGCGTTTTCAGTTTTTGTGCAGCATCAGATTTAATTTTTGTTTACCTCATTTGCATATCGAGGCCCCGTTGACTGCCATTATAACCACATTCTTTTATTGCATGGCCATGACATGAAAAAAAACCTGCATTCTTGCTTGTTTATGGTTCAATCAACTGGGAAGGGGTCAAATTTGTAATTTTAATTTAATTTAAAACGCAAGTGTGTGACCAGGTGGACGTTTAAATGTGTCTGGGTCAAATTGACCAGAGAAGACCACGGATGCTTTAAAATTTATTTGTATTTCTAAATTCCATCCTTGAACCATCCTTGTCATTTTCAGGCAAGTATATGGAAGAAAAGCCAAGTTAGGACAAATTAGATCTTTAAATCTGGTCAAATTGTCCAGCCAGCATGTCTGATGGTTCATATAACCTGGTGAGAGAATCTTAATTTAGTAGTTGTTTTGGTTACTAAAATTGTTGATTGTTTTATGTGTCGTTGTTATTTCAGTGTCAGGTTTCAGCTGATTAGGATGAAATGGACAAGTTAAATCTGATTCAGTTCAAGAATAAGTCAACAGAATAAAGACAATGGTTTGAGGCCTACAAAAACATTCAGTTATGACAAACATCTGACATGTAAGCTGGTGCTTTGGTGGCCTATTGTTTCAATCCTGATGCTTTTATTGTCTTCCAGTTGCTCTTTCCATGTCTGGTAGTCTACACTGTATAATTTAAAAAAAAAATTGTAATTTCCATATACTACTTTGCCATCTTCTCCTTCTTTCAGACATTTTATTAGTTATCACTTTCAATTGGTTACAGAACCTGATGAATGCTTTGGCTTGCTCACCCAGAAGCACTGATTTACAGCATTTTCATCAAGCACCATGTTTAGTTTTGTTTCTCTTTTCCAGTAGTTTCTGGTCAATTTCACTTTCCCTCCCGCTTGGATTCTGCTGTCTGATCTGTAAATCATTCTGAATAACAAAAAATGTCTTTCATTCTAAATTACAGGGATATATATATATATATGACTGAACGGAATAACGACAGCGATAAAAGCGACGCTCGTTCCACACCGATCCAGCGAGCGTGTGAAGCACATGACCAAGGTCTTCTGCGGTGTGTAAAGGGTGAAGAGACGAGACAGAGATGGACCTCAGTGGCCTAATATGGCAGTGCACACCGTGAAGCCTCCACTGGAGATCCGATGGAGACAAGGAAGCAAAATATGGTGTCTACATTGTGCATGTCAGGAACATGATTGACTAAGAGGTAATAACAGGACCTACTGCAACTGTACTTACGTTTTTATCTCTGGCAGATGATGCAAATGAGAAAGTAAGATTTATTTCAGAAATGTGACCTTAACTCTAACGCTACGCCAACAGTTACCTACCTAACGTGACAGTGTGAATCCTACAGCTGTCCTAATGGCATTGAACATGATCACAGCAGCAAATAATCAATAAATTAATCATTTCAGAAGAAGAAGAAAGTGATTTTAGCTAACAAAGCTTTAGCTAGCTTAATATTTGCTAATATTTTATATGTGTAATTCATTTATTTACATTTCATTTATTTATTTCCACCCACCCAAAAATCTCATTAGCAAGCAATAACACTGAAATCATTGACATAGTTTCTAAATCATCAAATTTTTCTTGTCATTGAAAAGTCTATAAAAATTAAGTGCACAAAATGTAACATTTTGTTGAAGATTAACTTATTTTTTTATTCTATATCCATCTATTTTGACTAATAAACCCACCCACTGTGTGCATCATGCTAAGCTGAGCTGTTGAAATAAACCAACGCTGTTTTCAGGAACGGTTTAAAGACATCGACACTATTTGGATCGTCATCAGGTTTAGACTTTTGATGGTTTTAATTCTAACCCTAGAACACAAAAATATTTTTAAACACCCACCGTTTTTTTTTTTTTTCCATCATTACCTATATGGCTGTGTTTCAGTACAAAACGTCAGACATTCTTCCAAAATCGGTGAAGTAGATCCAGGAGATATTAGACTCCTTGCTGTTTAAGAGGTCATCAGGTACATGCCTTGATGCCAGAAGATGTTAACCCGATTGCAAAGTGCGACATCGTGGCTCGATCAGATTAGCTTGTGACTTTAAACCCAGAAGAATCTGCCAGATCTACAGTCTTCAGTTTGCTGTTTGGGAGCTGAACGAACGCCAGAGAAATTATTAAGAAACATAAGAGACAGGTATAATGGTGGCCAGACAGAGTTAGTGGTTCAGCCATAGGCCAAAGTGATGTATTTGTTTAAAGTTTCCCCAATATGGGAACCAAAGAACAATTAATTAGTAAATTTTGATATATTTTTTTTTTATTTGTGTAGAAAAATAATCCTTAGTCTTAGTGATTCTTTGATTGCTCAGAAATTGTAAAAAAAAAAAGAAAAAAAAAAGGAACATTTGTTTATGTTAAGTAAGAAAAAAAATAGAGTGCAGTGTCATGTCATATAAAGAGTGCTGCCTCTCTCGCTCTCTCTCTCTCTCTCTTTTTTTTTGTCAAACAGCTAACACTGTCCCTAGCGTGTTTCTCCGTGAGCCAAGCCGAGAGTTTCAGACGACTGATCGAGCAGCGCATGAAGCCAATGTTCTCAATCAGCGTTCTGCTATGTGCTTAGAGAATCAGCAGGTTACCGCACAACACAACTGCACCGTGTCAGACATACGCAAAGACATATGCTTAATTAGCACGTTAACTCAAACACATTGCTAATTAGCCTGTCAGCTACTATTAAGATTAAGCAGTTGAAAGCCTACACCCCATCAGGAGGCTTGATGCTTTGTCAGTCTTTTTTTTTTTTTAATACGTAAGAGAATAAAAGGCAGTACGCGAGAGGCTGGTGCTCAGAGCCATTTTGAAAAATGAGTCGAATTAAGACTTTAAGAGAGAGAGAGCAGAAATGAAAGGGCTAATGCAGGAGAACGTGCTAATGCAGAGGAATGAAATCCACTGTGTATTGTCTTGTGCAACAGCAGCAGCTTTTTCAGCGTCTGTCTTCAGATTATGTTTCCTTATGTTTTAATGTGCTACATGACTATGGGAGAACATCTGGTTAAGGGGAAAATAACCTTATCGTCTATCAAGGAAAATATCAGAATGTTATGTGAGTCAACATTCGTCAGCTTTCCCGGCGAAGCTCGCAAAGTCTGGACAATTTCAAACCGAGTAACTCCAACGCGGTAGTATTTTAAGTCTACATTTCATTGGAGCAATGTTTAAGATTTTAGCTAATACAAGCATCTTAAATCGAATCAATGACAGTTTGTACGTCACATGAACGCAACGGGAATTCGACTCGGAGAATCCTGTTTGAAAAAAACGATGAGGATCAGATATAAAAAAAATTATAATGCCACCTAGACAGATTTTTATCGTTAAAAT
Organism: Bagroides melapterus; assembly: GCA_028566695.1. NCBI lineage: Eukaryota > Metazoa > Chordata > Actinopteri > Siluriformes > Bagridae > Bagroides > Bagroides melapterus. The sequence goes on from JAOTRN010000048.1 coordinate 3,806,165, forward strand.
ATCAAAATAATTGATTACAATGTAAATGTAATTGTTCTCCATTCACATTCTTTTAGTCTGTGACGGATCCTGTAGTGATGGAAATTCCAGCTCAGTTGGGTGAGTCTGATGATTTGCTTCAACTCATCAATGAGTCGATTCTTTCAGCTCCCATGTGACTCACTGACTTTTTTTTTTTTCTAAACCAGAGCAATCTAATCTAATCCAACCCAATTTTGTAATATTTTAGTCACTGATTTATGAAATATGTTTACTTTTTAATAATCGCACTTCCCTACATACGTTACATCGTGAACAAGCGGCTGTGAAGCAGATCCTCCTTATCAGGCCTGAGACAAACATTCCGAACGTCCCATCAGATTAGAAAAAAAAAAAGGTTTCCCTGAAAGCGTTATTTACTCGTTTATATTACAGTGCAAGAAAACCAGCACGTCCTAAACGTGAGCCAGTTCTTACATAAAAGACACAACTGAATGTGCTGACTCGTGACACATCACTAAAATGTTGGACTTCCTCCTTCCTCCTTCCTCCTTTTTCTCCAAATCAAGGCTCCAAAAGTCTTCAGTCCAAGTCTTAAGGTCCAATCTGATGAATGACAGACTTGGCTGCACTCTTTTTACTCCTTTATTCCAAACTTCAATATTTCTTCTAGGTTTGAGATCAAAGTCAACAAAAACAAATTGTTCTTGAAGCATTAACACCTTTATATATATAAAAACAGTAAAGTCCTGTAGTTTTCCATTAGACCTCCTCCTGACACACTGAAAGGCTTTCTGCTCTAGTCTCATGGGCTAAATTACGGCCTTTCAAACCCAAATTAGTACCTTTACTTACAAAGTGTCTTTGGCTCAGAAATCGACTTCCTGTGGCTGAGGACACTCCTTTTTAGCCATCAGGACAGGTTGGCTTTGTGACATTTACATTTGCTCTGAAGGATCTGTGGCCTGGCAGTCCTCTGTTTGACAGGACCGGCAGGGGACGCTTCATTTAGCGCCGCAATTTCTGAATGATGTCACGGAAAAAAGACGGGTAGGAAAAATCAACTGCATCGCCTCTCAAACTCCACGGCTGTGTGAGGGGAAGCGGTGGGGGAAACGGTGGTGTATGGAAGAATGCTTTAATCTTTTAGCTGAAGCTCGACACACACACTCTTGTCCAGACCAGACTGTGCTGAATAGATTAGCTCCGAACATGAACATAACTCATGCCGCGGCCATCGAGAAATAACCCGTGCTTTCGAGAACATTCTAATTGAAAAGTCTTTTTTTTTTCAACCCAAATATATGACTAAAGATAACTAAACGCTAGACTGCAGAATCCTATCCAACCCCTTTTCATACAAACTCATCCATTTCTTTAACTCTGCATGAAATCATAGTGATAAATCTGTATCCTCATGGAAAGAATGAAACCTCTTGTACATTCTTAGGGGGGAAAAACATTCCCAATGGTTCCTTGGTTAGCTAACGGTTATTAGTTTCCTTCAGGGATTTCAGTTAGAGCTTTCCGTGATTAGGCTACACCTTTAGGAAGCCTTAAGAGGTACTCCCAGAGAGACAAACTAAAAAAAAACACACACCCATGGTACCAGATTTCACAAATCAGTGGGAAATATCAGTTGATAATCATCGTACTTTGCTCCACATGCCTTAAAAACCCGTGTCGTATACTGTATATATGGGTTAAACCCATAGTGCTTCATTTGTAGAAAATGTAGCAAGGGAGAGAAAAGCAATGAACAATGGTGCTATAAAAGGCTAAGGCCTATAGAGTAGGTAAGATGATGATGATGGTGATGATGATGATGATGATGATGGTGATGACGGTGCAATAAGAGATTGTAACCCTAAAGATTGAACCCTAAACATTTCCTGTGCTCACACCTTGAACATAGCAACACAAATGCTAATAACAATGCCAATTTTAGCTTAGCATTAATTGTCCAGATTACTCCAAATGCTAATCTGAGGTCCAATGTTGGGATTAAACCCGCTCTACTTACACAGTTTAAAATCTTACATGCAACTGAGACAGGACACGAGCATCCAATCTCATGACCTTCTCATCTCTAATCTAGAACCTTAAGTCCTTAATCACTATAACCTGTTGTAGAAAGAACATTATTTACATTGACATCATTTCCTGTTCAGTGTCACCTAAATGAGGATGAGGTTCTCTTCTGAGTCTGGTTCCTCTCAATGTTTCTTCCTCATATCGTCTCAGGGAGCTTTTCCTCACCACCGTCACCTCAGGCTTGATCATTAGGGCTAGATGTTAAAGATAAAGAGCTAAAAAAAAATTGAATCGAATTGAATCTCCAAACCAGGCTACATGGCCAAAAGTATGAGGCTCTCTGACGATCACACCATCACACAAACGTCTTGTCTCACTATTATCTAGAATGTCACATTATAATTTCTCTTCACTGGAACTAACAGACCTGAACCTGTTATGCTCCTGTGAACAAAACGAGCTCCATGAAGACATGCTGAGACATGTTAAAGGGGTGGAGTGGAAGAACTTAAGTGTCCTGCACAAGGTCCTGACTCTGACTCAACCAGGCTGGCTGAACACCTCAGGGATGAACTGAAGCACTGATTGCGTGCCAGACCATCATGCTCCTCATCAGTGCCTGAAATCACTAATGCTCTTGTAGCTGAATAAATCACGAATCCCCAGAGACACTCTCTAACATCTAGCAGGGAGCCTTCTAGGTTGTTAAAGCTGTAACACTTTCAGATAAATGAAAAAAAAATCAAACGCGTACGTCAGTTTTACGGGATTGAATAGAGTAGCGTTAACAAAATATGAATTTAGAGAATTAAAATACATCCAGCAGGAATTGATCAATGTGTCTCAAAGACTTGAATAAAAATAAAAACACCTGAGCTGGAAATCACCCCCACATCGCTGGTATTACCCAAGAGACACATTACCACTGCTGCAATTCTACCATATTTGTTTCATTGACTAAATTTATTACTGTAGTGTAATAGTGTAGTTCACGCTTATACGTGAATTCATCACACTCTCGCTACATCGTTCAACCTTGTAATCGGTAAAAGTTTCAAATTAAATTTAGCATAGGCAATGAAATCATGTTTTGTTAAGAAACTTTGCATACACACCAGCACCCAAGGGGTCAAACCGTTAATCTTCTGATCAATAATCAGGCATTTCATCCATTCTGCCAATAACCAACCTATGGCTTGATGAAGTGAGATCCAAATGTCAGTTCATTTTCCCACTGCAGAAGAATAGTACAAGAGGGAATCAGACGCTCCATGCTAGAAACAGAAACGACACAAAAGTAAACAGCCCTTTTCCACCACGTACGTGATACCTAAGTACACGCCACTGACACGTGGACACTCTGTGACTACTAGCAAGCAATCTTCTTCATGCAAATTCATTTCTGATTTGTTTGGATGAGACGTGACACATAACCATTCGACAAAATGACATTTGTACGATTTTTACCCAAACGTAGGCAGATCACTTAGTAACACAGATTAGAGTCTTGCTCAAACATCGAAATGAAAGCATCTGCTAAACGAGCCCATGCACGATTAAAGAGATTGATCTGGAACCGGCCGTCCAGTCGTATAACCATTACAATCAAGAGCTGATCCCAGATCAGCACCGGTATTCCAAGAAGTTTGATCCACACACGTCCCTAAAGCCTCTCGGAGAGTCATCCGTTGATCCGCGCTGCTATAGCAACTGTCACGAAGGAGACGGTTGCTGTGAAGCGGACAGCGTTGATATGCAGCACAGAAATAGACAGCTCTGTTTTCCTTGCTGTGTACTTTCACACAATACTCATGTGATGAAGTTTGAGTTTGGAAGATACACAAAAAAAAAATATATATTGACGGTTATTAATGGCTTCAACGTTTCATCAACAAACTATGAGGTTTGACGTTAGGCCAGATCAGAATCTAACAGAAATGCTTTCACTGGTTCGGTAAATTCCGTCCTATTGAGCAAAGCGCTTGAAAGAAATAAGATATTTTGTTGTTTGTGTAAATGATTAACAGCCTGAAACACTCGGAGAAGGCACGGTCATTGCATAGTGACACTTCCATTTGCTCGCAGTGCTCCAAGGCTCTGATCTAATCAAAGCCAGAAGCAGGCGGATCTATTTAGCCGGTAAACAGACAATAAATGGTTGCGGCACACAAGGCAGCAGAAGCACAACAAAGGCTGCCGTTTGGTTTTACACACACAAATGGGAACTTAATGTTGCCTTGTGCTTTTCTGACTCTAGAGTCAGTGGGTGGACAGAAAGATCCTGTTGCTTCAAAGCAATACGCATCCATTAGGATATTAAACCGAACATCTCTGCTATTCAAAAGTCGACTCTGTGAATACACATATTACTCTTTATCTCTGTCACAATATCCACCATGTAAGATATCCACCAGCTGTGATACGGCAACATCTTAATCTAAAACTCAATTAAAATCAAATAACAAAAAACTACTCATTATTTCTAGCGTCTCATCAATACATCATTCCTAAATTCATAATGACTGCGAAAGCTAAGGAAACCTCGCATATACCCAGTGTTGCTGTACAAAACTGGCAAGATTGTACAGGCAGATGCATGACACAACATTAACGCGCCATCATCATCTTCATCATCGTCATCATCATCAGCTTTGGAACCGCATTTTCAATCCCAGTTGTGTATCACCTTTTAGCACATTGACTCTCCTCTCTTTGCTTGGATTTCTGACCGAACGAGCCAAGAATGAATCGGATCCATCACGACTAGCTGCTGCTGGCTAACGGCTACCTTCCATTAGCAATTCACTGGTGCATTAGTAATTTTGGCTTGGATTTCCCACTAACATGTGCCAATTATTGGACCGCCTGAAACAAACAGAAATCCATCGAGGAAGGCGCACGCAGTTGCCAAGAGACAGCAAATCCTCGGGTATCATCTGAATCCTCCAGTGAAACATGGATGGGAGGTGTAATGGGACAGAGGCCAAGAGAACCTACTAAGATTACCGCAATCATCACAATACACACAGCTGCGGAGAGAGAATTAAACACACTCCTCGTGTCGTGTCATTTCTCCAGGGCGTCGCCTGGCTCCACCCCTTCCATACTCGCTAACTGAATGCTAAAATACGTGAGTTGATATTAAATAAAATGTATAATCTAGCTATTAGTTACCTTTTTTCCAGCATGGCTGTAGAGGACAAGAGTGGTTTTTTTTTACGTCAGAACCACACTTAGTTACTGTCGTAAGAACTCTTTTCAGTGTTGCACAAGTTCTCGATGTCAATGACCAATAGCAGCCCATCATCAAAAACAACATACCTGTCAAGAGCTGCTATTTTCAATCATTTTATCTTGCCTAGCCAGCCCTCATCGCTGTCTTGGGCTGCGAGCAATGAACTCCCGGTGCTGTTTTACCACAGCTTTGCAATTGCACCTTGTGTCTCAAGCCATGTCTAGACCCCGGATATCCGAGGGATTCAGTTCAGATTCCTGACTGAATCCAGTATTAGCATCGCTGTATCACTGCTGTATAGATCTTATACACTATACTGTATTTAACACATGTTTTCTTTAAACCTTCTTTGGCAGACATTCTTATCCTGAGTGATTTAGATTTATCTCATTTATACATCTGAGCAGTTGAGGGTTAAGGGCCTGGCTCAAGGGCCCAGCACTGGCAGATTGGTGATCTTAGGATTTAAACTCACAACCTTCGGATCAGTAGTTCGACGTTTTCCTCAGCGATCTACCATTTCTACCATGTTTTTGCAATTATTTTTTTTCTTTTAGAATTTTATTATTCTCCATACTGCCCTGGTTGATTTGCCACTCTATTAAGATCTCAGACATTCTCCCTGTTTTCTAAGCACTTTCTGTGCGGTAAAGAACACAACCCACAGTCACGCTTCATTTTCTAACCGCTGTTCTATGAGCTAACCTTGGGTTCATGGTACGTTGAACGACGGCAAGTTGTTTCTGGAAAACGAGTACGCCAGACAGTTATGGCGTGTCGGTGAGAGTTAATGACTTTTCTGGGGCACAAAACAGAACAATGCAGAATCCTGAAGACGAATGAAAGGCTGACGGATGAAAGCGCCGTATTTTGGCATCTCAACCAAGCAGCTGTGGAGCGTTTTTATTTTATTTTTTATTGTTTATATTTTTTTATTTCCCATCTCTCTGCCTTCTATTAATACAACTAATTCCATATGTGTAAAAATCCAGGTGTTATCGCAGACAAATCCCCTAGCATACGATCGTATAATGAGCTGAAATAAAATTCGCCCAACGCTCTTCTGATAATCCTTTCATTTTCTGTGTGCATGCTACACAAAGGGCATTTTAAATTGCCTTGTGACCTCCCAGTTGTCCTGATTCCAGCCATTAATTACACAACGATGTTTGGATGTGGGAAGATTTTACTCTAGAACTGACGGAAATCTGATTGGATGACATTTAACTTCTCAGCTCGAGAGACTAAAGTGTTTTGTTAGTACAGCAGAAACAAAGCAAAATTACTCCAGGCATCCATGATAGCTGTAACTACAGTGTCATATGAAGACTTTTCACAGTAATTTACTGCTTGATGTTTGAAATGGATTTTGTTTTCTTCCCATTGATCTTTTGTAGTAAATTATCTGTATAAATTTATATATCGTCTCTGTAAATTGTCTGTATAGTGATTTACTGTGATTGCCGCAGCCAGAAATGCTTTATTTTGCAGCGACGCATGAATCGAAGAGTGTTTTGGCTACCTGGGTGAGGTGATGATGTCACATGACCCATCTAAGTGGGCCAATTTTGAAAAAGTGTAGAGTTTCCTCAGAGTTTGCTCGATTTCGCGGTAATTTCTGCAACTGCAAAATCAGGAAACCCTGGACAGACTCAGAAGTTTCCCAATGTATTCAAACTAATTGTGCAATGCCATAAAAACACTGGCAGTGTAGTAACTGTACAACTCAATATCATTCAAATTAGAGTAGAATTTCGTATTAGATTAGAATTCCAATTCACCATTTGTACTTCTTTAAAATTTTCCTAATAAAATATTCCTAAACTGTATATTTAACAGATGACATCGCTACCGTTGCATTCAGTCTATCATAGATTAAAACTGTGGTCATATTTTACTCCTATCTTACATTCACTTTTAGCCACATTATCAATTCTAAAACCATTTGCCCATTTCCTATAGAAATGAATAGAAATCCATATATGGTATGTTGACAACAAAAAATTATGTCTTGTCTTGATTATCGTATTTACAAGGAGAGCTTTGTCGGGATATCTCCTCACACTCCTGACTGGGTTAAGGAATTAATCAACAGAGGTCATGGCTCTGAAAAACTACACATTTTGGTGGAACAGCTTATGGGGGCCTCTAGTGGATATACTAACCTACGGGGTCGTTTTCTCTCTTTTCTGGCCTTTACTTCTGTCAGGTGATTTTCATACATCAGCACCACTGTCATGGGGACCGACCCTGATGGTATTATAGTGTGTATTAAAGAACATCTGTAAAGTTTTTACAGATCTGAAACATTCAACACCCGGGGGATGTGGTAGCCTAGTGGTTAAGGTGTTGGTCTACCAATCGGAAGGTTGTTAGTACAAATCCACCAGGCTACCACTGCTGGACCCCTGAGCAAGGCCCTTAACCCTCAATTGCTCAGTTGTATAAAAAAAATGAGATATGAACATAAGTTGCTCTGGATAAGGGCATCTGCTAATTGCTACAAATGTAAATGTAACACCTACAGGCTGTGATGGTCAGATTACTGTCATCTTTCTTATTATGGTGCTTCCTCTCATTATTATGAGAGACAAGTGTGCCTCATTAGTGGCGAGACCAGTGTATGGAGCCAAGGCCCTGTGTGAGAGCAAAAAAAAAAACTGTCTGGAAAGCTGTACAAGATAAAGTGCTCAAAATCTATAACAAGCAGTCTATTTTTGTGATATTTACTTCCTGTTTTCATACAGATAAATCTCTATCTCACAAGGCTGGGCTTCAAGGCCATCAGAAGATGTCACATGTACCTGACAGGACACTCAAATTCTTTCTTCACATATCCCAACTTTGGAGATTGGGGTCAGACATGATATAGCACCAGTGGAGCAGAAAGGGTTAAGGGCCTTACTCAAGGGCCCAACAGTGGCAGCTTGGCAGTACTGGGGCTTGAACCCTGATCCTTAATTCATTCGTAACTCATTACAACATATAGGCAAATTTGATACATCCATTGACCAGACACCAGAATTTTAGTTTAGCACTATGCAAAAAAAACAAAAATTCTGGTGTCTGGTCATTGTATGTGTTAAAATTTGTCTATATATTGTGTATTTTTGTTCAACTTGTTCATTACATGTAGAAGAGTTTTGACTGGCTCAAATCTAGACCATCTACTAGAGCTTGGATCTACTAGGGGTTTAATCTAGAGATGAGAATGGTGTCCAAACTGATAGTCGTCATCGATCCGTTCTATGGCTTGCGCACAAATTGAAGAACATGTTCACTTACTTCCAGTGTTGGAGTGTTATTTGCTCGGCACAGTTTGTCACAGCCACGCACTACCTTAATACTTTATGTGTATTGTAATATCTCTTATTTTGTAGTGCTGAGTTTTTAATATTTGCTGCAGCGGAGAGAATAGAAAGAAAGTTTTTTTTAGATTGTACTGTACTGGAAAAAGGACAATAAAGTTGAATTGAATTTAGCTATAAGGTACTGCGGTGTAGAGAGGAAAGCACCAGGAAGAAATTCATACTGAAACAGAAAATGCAACACATATTAAACAAAAACAATAAAGACCCATTTTTTCATTCTGTTCTCTCTCCAAAATGTTTTATTCTGTTCCAATAGCTGCACAGCTGAAGCTGAAAAACACTGGAGAATGCTGATTACCTGCTCAGGTGTGTTATGGAATAAAAACCTAGGTGTTTGGATGTTTAGATGTTTCTAGAACGTTCTAGAAATGTTACTATTTTTATAATTTTACTATTTAAAAAAACACAAGTCAGGGCTCCTGGTTCTTGTCTGTGTGGAAGTTCTTCCACGTTCTTCCATGTTTCTCCCCGTATCTGATGTGGGTTCTTTGGGTTCCTCCCAAAAATTAGGTTAAACTATCCATTATACTATCTATTAATCCATCAAGGTTAAACTATCCATAATAGTGACACATCTAGGGACTAAATCCTTTACTTCTCTGTCTGGAAAGACATCCACACAACTATTCCTGCATCCATCCATCCACCAGTCTAACCATCCATCCATTCATCCATTTTTGTTATGTTCTACACAGTGGACTCAGGGGACAAGGCAGGGGGCCAGATGGCAAAATATAATCAACAATCCTCCCAATCAATCCATCCATCCATCAATCCATCCATCCATTCTATCTATCCACCTAATCACCTCTCATGTTTGACTGGTATCTAATGAACTAGTGAATAAATAATGTAAATAGACTCTTATCTTAATAGTTATTTATGGGGAACCCCAAGGTTCTGTATTAGTACCATTTCTGTAATATAACAGAATTTCTATTCAGTTGCTGGTTAAACCCACATGCACATACTGTAAAAGCTAAAACAAACCAATCAACTAATGATTTGATGTAAAGGACATCGAATATCATAAATATCATAGTTCCATTGCATCAATATCTACAGTTAAAAGGCTCTAGATAAATAAAACATCATTTCATTAAAGTAGTATATTTTTTTTCACTGTGTAAGCTGAAGTACTAATCAGATCTTAAACTTCTGATGCAGATATGTACAATAAATTAATGGACCTAATTTACCTCATGTTGCCTTTGAACTTGTTTCTCGAACTTTCAGTTTTCCACCAATAAACACATTTCTGTGATTTGGTAAACCTTCTTTTTAAAGAATCTTGCCCATTTGCCTGCATACTTAGATGTACTGGATTTTGCACGTTTTCACTCAACGCAGCTGGATGCAATGTTCCCTCTCACAGCAAAGGGGCAAATCATGAGAGAATTCAACTACAGACTTTTCTCAACAGCCACTTATCAGCTCATGAGGGAAGCGTCATCACACTTCGGCTCCACCATCACGCTAACCTGCGTGTGTTACAGTAGCCTCGAGCACACTAACCTGCGTGTTACACCTCCTACAATCACGCAAGCAACAAAAAGAAGCTGTGTTGCGTAATACGTACTGTCACCTTGCAGTGGTCCGTGATATCATATAGATTATAATTTTAATATCATCTGAGCTAAAATACTAAAAATTAGCAGGAGTGGCTTGTATAAATTGGCTCGCAGTAGCAGTGGCGTTGATGGTGATGGTGTTTGGCGGGTTGGTGAGGGCGATGCTAAGGGTAGCTTTGTTGAAGGTTATGGTGGTGGTGGGGATGATGACAGTGGTAATAATAGGGTGGTAAGGGCAGTGATGGTGTGTTGGTGCAGATGGTGGTGATGGTGGTGGGAATGGTTTCGGTGGTGGTGGTGATGAAGGGGTGGATGTGATTGTGATGATCGTAGTAGTGAGGGTTATAAGATGATGATAGTGGCAGTGGTGGTGGGGTGAGAATGGTTTTGATGGCAGTGATGATGGTGGAGTGGTTGTAGTGGTGGTATTGAGGGTGATAATGTGATGATGGTGGTGGGGTGAAAATGGTTTTGATGGCAGTGATGATTGCGGGGAAGTGGTGGTGGTGGTAATGAGGGTGATAATGTGATGGTGGTGGTGGGGTGAGAATGGTTTTGATGGCAGTGATGATGGGGTGGTTGTGATGGTGGTAATGAGGGTGATAATGTGCTGGTGGTGGGGTGAGAATGGTTTTGATGGCAGTGATGATGGCGGGGTGGTTGTGATGGTGGTAATGAGGGTGATAATGTGCTGGTGGTGGGGTGAGAATGGTTTTGATGGCAGTGATGGTGGGGTGGTTGTGATGGTGGTTGCGGTGGTGGTGATAGAGTGTTGAAGTCGGTGATGGTGGTTGCAGTGGTGGTGATGGTGGTAAGGTTGGCTATGGTGATGCTCAGGGTGATGATGGTGGTTGTGGTGAGAGTGGTGGGAGTGGTTGTGATTGTGATGGGTGTGGTGAAAGACAAGCCCTGGGGCAGATTAATACCGTATTAAAGCAATCAAGAGGACAGGGCATCCTTGTACATGAGGGTTTGTTCAGAAATGAAGGTACATGATGGTACAAGCAGAATGTATTTATGTAACAGGAAATGTTTTAATATCACGAGTGTGTGTGTGTGTGTGTCCAGGCCACTTCATTGCAGCCAAAGCTCTCAGGCTATAGTGGAGGCATTAGAACACACACACACACACACACACACAATTCCACCCACACACACAACAAGAGCCATGTTGCTTACTCAATTCATCAGTGTCAGGATCTCTTTACATTTCAGCGACCTCTTCACGCCGCTTCACTCAGCAGCACCTTTTCTCTATACATCACTCATCAACCACAGAATTTCCCATAATCCATCACACTTCAACACCCCGTGTCTCCTGCAACAGTTAATAACCAGTTAGAGTGACGGATATTGTTAGAACGGATGCTTTTTAAATATGATTACTGCCAGTGCCATTCATTCAGAGGAGGACCTTCAAATGTGAAGCTGCTTCAAAAATAAAATGAAAAAAGGGAACGTTGGAAGCAGCATCAAATCTTCAGCAATAACATTCCTATAATCAAGTTCAGCTGACAAGTCATTCAGTCAGAACATCAGGATCTCCACTAACCATGTGACCACTGGTCCAGTTTACTAACTGAATGTTTACAACAAGTATAGTTTTAAGGAAAATAATAACAAAGATAAATATATGATAAAGTTTTTTTGGGGTTGGTGTTAATGGTGGTTAATGGCTCGTATGAAAATAGACACACAAGGCTGTAAGATTTTGCATTAGTTTTTCATTAGTATTTCTATTTTTACTTAGCATACTACGATGGATTCTACAAAAAAATATAATTTGGTTCTACCTTCAATGTAAATGGTGACATCAAACCCATTTCTGTTCTCTGAGTACAAAACATCTAAAAAATATACAAACGTCTCACTCTGAAAGTCAACCTGGCCTCAACAATTTGATATCAGACTCGAGGCAATCAAATATTTCATTTGTTAACATTGATCGAAAAGGTCTGTTGAGCCGATTGATCGCCAGTGTACTGGTAAAAAAGGGTTAACTGATATCAATAACTCGTATTGCAACGGGAGCAAATAAACACTGTTAGATGTTTCAAGAAACATTCCCAATGCAGATTGCCGGTCGTTGCCGGTCAAAAACTATCGACAGAACCGTCAGCACCAATCAAGATAATGAGGTCTGAGGAAAGCAATGCTAATGATGCTAGATGCTAATGAAGACCAGGGT
>JAOTRN010000048.1:4035605-4049267 GCA_028566695.1 Bagroides melapterus
TTGTGCATGCATGCAGGGATTCAGCCAAAACACAGGCAGATACATGAGATATCATGAAAATCATCATTCCACACACAGATAATCACTTTTTCGCTGTTTAATCATTTTTTCATCAGTATATTGATATTTCGTATTATTTCATATTATGAGTTTTTACGGGATGATAGTATTGAAGGCTGAGCTGTAGTCACTAAAAAGTAGTCTGGCATAGCTGTCCTTTGTTTCTAGGTGCGTCATGAGTTTGTGCAAAGCAAATGAGATAGAACTGTAGTGCGTCTAGAGTTGTTGCTATTATGCTCAGAATCTGTTTTTTGACAGGGATCTCAAAACACTTAATGAGAACTGGAGTGAGAGCCACTGGTCTGTAGTCATTACGACAGGTGACTGTGGCCTTCTTTGGGACTGGGATGATAGTGGTGGACTTGAAACAAATAGACAATGACATTAAAGATGTCAGTGACTACATTTGTCACCTCTGCAGCACACAGCCTGTGGACTCGTCCTGGTATGTTATCTGGACCTGCTGCCACTCGTGTGTTGACTCTGCTCAGTGACTTATACACCTCTGAAGGAGCCAGTGTGGGTGCATGTTCCATCTCGTCAGGTGTCGTTTCCAGCATAGTCCATGGTTCTGTGTTCAGAGCTTCAAAGCAAGCGTGTAACATAGTGTGTTAAAGATATAAGAGACTGGTTGACATGTAATTTCATAATCTTAAATTCTGATAAGATAAAAACGCTCCAAAACCAGGGATGTAATGTTACTACTAGTTCGACAGTGAAAGACCTGGGTGTTATATTAGACAGTAACTTGTCTATTGATAATCATATTGTCCATATTAAAAAGACAGGCTTCTTCCACCTTAGAAATATTGCTAAGCTTAGAAACAACCTCATCTGATGCTGAGAAGCTAGTTCATGCATACATGACCTCCAGACTGGATTATTGTAATGCATTACTATGTTGTTGTCCTGCATCCTCAATAAATAGGTTACAGTTAGTTCAAAATTCAGCTGTTGGAGTTCTTACTAGGTCAAGAAATTATGACAATATAACCCCAATTCTATCATCTCTACACTGGCTACCTGTTAATTTTAGAATCAATTACAAATTGCTGTTACTTATGTACAAGGCTATAAATGGTTTAGCTCCCAGTCTTCTAACACGCTACAGTCCGTCACGTTCCCTAAGATCACAAAACTCTGGTACTTTGGAACAGCCTTCGTGATAGTGTTTGAGGCTCCGACACACTCTGTCAGTTTAAATAGAAGATACATCTATTTAGTCAGGCATATACATAATACTTCACATAACCTTGTGCTAAACAATAAAATATTGATCAACATTATGAACAGCTGCAACGCTAATCCCTCTCCACTGTTTCTTTTTTCTACTCATCCCGAGGCATCCCGAGATCACTCAAACTCCAGCTGTGTCATGCGTTATGAAGATTTCAGAGCTTCATTGAGACAAGGCCAACCCCACCTAAAGACACACTGTCAAGGACTGTTAAGTTATGCGTCCTCATATGGTGTTGATTGTATATATGTTCAATTATGGATTATACTGCTTATATGACAATAGATGTGTGGTAGAAGATTGCTGTGGCACATGTATTATAAACTTTAAGGTATTGTAATGATTCGATATATATATATTTATATGACAATAAAATATATAAATATATTTATATTTATATGGGGGGGGGCCTGTCTGGGTGTGTTCACGTGTGTGTGTGAGAGTTGAGCGCGCAGAAGTTAAAACGGTTGTGTTTGTCTTAAATAAAAGGTTCTGTTAACAAATGAATAAATAAAATAAGACAACTTATAACAGAGTTGCTGACTGACTGCTCATTTCTACATGGAGGCCGAAGCTGCTGAAAACCCAACAAGGACAAGAACCTCCTAAATTGTTGGACAGTATATTTCTTTAATCCAGTGTCACCCAAAAGAGGACGGCTTCCCTTTGAGTCTGGTTCCTCTCAAGGTTTCTTCCTCTTCCATCTAAGGGAGTTTTTCGTTGCCACTGTTGCCAGTGTCACCTCAGGCTAGCTCAGTGGGGATAAATACAAACACACTATATAAATAGCTATTAACCTTGATTTACTAATTTTTGTCAAATTTCCTAGTATTTTGTGACTCATAAACCACTTTCAGAACTGAGTGTATTTTATTGTGTGCTTTGATTCATCTTTACTTTAACAGATTTTGGCATGCTTTATTAATATTAAAGGTTTGTTACCGCACCGCTTGTTACCGCACCAGGTAACAGCTGTTTCATGTTTAAGCTGCTTTTGTTATCGGTCAGTAAGTTGTCATATTTATCTGTGTGCTTTGAGTGATGTTTTTCAGGTGTTTAGCTGTTAGCTTTTATTTGATCTTTATCAATTGATTAGCATTATAACAAGTACAACATAGTACAATTTACAATATATTTAATAAGAAGGCTGGAAAGTGTACAACCCTGCATGTTTGTTTTCATTAATTTTATTATTATATATTATAAAATTATTATTATTATTCAACTGGCAACCGACCTGCTCCTCACCAGAAGAAGTGCTATGACTTGTTATAGGGGGTATGCATAGAAATGACTTGCTATGACTTGTTATAGGGGGTATGTATTGAAAAACCCTACAGTGTAATCTATAGATTGCTAGCCAACTGACAGAGTTACATATACTGTAAGTAAATGTCCAATTCATGCCTATGGACAGTCATCATTTTAGGTGATGTACCATGTTGCCTTTGTGGATATCTTCCTAAGGTATGTAATTCAGGCCTTTGTATTTTTTAATCACAATCTGCCTTTCTTCGAGATTTGACCGTTTTCTTTTTCTTTTCTTTTTTTTTTCACTTTTTAGGGAACCACTGATCAGCCAGCCTTCAAGTCTGGCACTTCTCCTACATTGACCTCTGCCCAGACAGCCAGCCAACATCCACATATAATTGGTAACATCTTATCATTGTTAAATCTTATCATTGTTTATATTAACAACTCAACTATCACAATCTCACCTCTCCTATGTCCTATGAGAGTTCAAGAGTTATTCAAAAACAATTAAATGATTTTCCCCCAATGTTAGTAAAGTTTTTATTGTCATTTCAGTCATAATATGGTGCTACATAAAACAACATAGAGCTAAGGACTTGAAGTAAGTTGTCCTAGCCACATAAAGTACATCAAGTGCAACCTAGTTGGCTTGAGGGAAGAAACTGTTCACAGTCTGTTTGTGATGGCCTGAATGCTTCTGTACATTTTCCAAATAGCAGGAGGGTGAAGTGTGTGTATGAGGAGTGTGTGGGTGTTAGTTTACAAAGCCATGGTTTGGAGGGTCCCTCAATTACATTTCCAGTACAGTGCGCTGTCTTTGCTGATCACCCAAGCCTCTTAACTGTTATTGTTCAGGTGCTACCAGTATCTATTGAGGTGCCTATAAGCACGTGGCTGTTGAACATTTATGGGAAGGAAAACATGGATAATATTAAGGTCAGCATTACCTCAAAGTTTGGGAACATTTTCAGAATGAATTCAACAAAAAAAAGGTAGGAGTTTGTTTGTTACACTTGGCTTATTATGTTATGTAAATAATTTTAGCAAACTATACTGATTCACTTTAAAAATATTAATAGGTATTTTTTTTATTCACAACGTCATTAGTTGATTTCAGTTCCAGGTAGTGAGACTCAAAAATGTGTAAAACTTTAAGGTTTTCCCCAGTTTCCATATTTCAATCTGTAGCTATCCAAAAAGGACTTTATTAAACATGCAAATTAGGAAATCTCATTAGTTATTAGCTGTGACTGAACAAAATCCTGAGCTGCTCTCCTCTTGTGCTCCTGTCCAGTCTTTTTGTTTCACACTCCAATACTGAAGGGGCAAGCTGCTTAGACACCAGTGTGAGAGAGTCATTCAGGTCCTGCCTCAGGGTCTGCAACGAATTACTATTCCTCAAGCACTGGTCAATAAAGTCTGCCCGTTCCTGATGATCTGATGCCAGCAGCAGATGCAACTGGTGAACCTTTAAATTTGCAGACAAGGTAAGCAGACACTTTAGTGCTCTTAAAACTCAAACAATAAATAAATAAAAACAATAAGTATGGTAATAATGCATTTTAGAACAAAGCTACAAATTAATTAGTGTCAGATATGAATAAGGTATTCTTTTTCTCTAACCTGTGCAGTAAGTTCACCTGTCTGTGATCTCAAACACTTCAACTCATCAGCTTCAGAAGAATTGCTGAGATCCTAAAAGGATACAGAAACACTTACACAGTTCACATTTTTTTTGGATATTACTGGATATTATGTATAGCAGGAATATTGACAAGTATCATTTATTAACAGTGTACTAAGTGGGTATTAAATGAGCTACTAAATGAGCCATTTGTCCCATATCATATCCACATACTCTCAATATTCAGTTTAAAATAAACCACTAATCAAAGTGGACGTTAGAGAAGTTAGACCTAAACTACTTGTGTGAACAAAAAGAAGTTACTGCAGTCTATTTTTTGAATATTATATATTATATATTATATATTTGTAGTTCACCTTGAAAGTGCTAGAGACTAGATTTTATCCAATTTACATGTAAAGAAAATAAGCAAACTAAGGTAATTCTATCATTGTAAACTATTTTAGCATTCAACATTTGATTCCTTTATAGAATTAGAAACCTGGATATTGATATTCCTTATATTCCTAGCTATTCCTGCTTGCTTGATTAATGTACAGCTCCCTCCTACTCTTTTATCCATACCTGCATTTCTGAATTTGAGTGTGACAGCTGACATCTCAATTTCTCCTTCTCCAGATCAACCTGTTGTAAAAGACAAAACAATTTACAGAATTATATGATGCATTAGTGAATTTTGATGGGAAATCTGTATCTTTCTCCTGAAAATATGCAAGGCGGAAAAAAAGCAGGAACAAAAGTGATTATGAATTAATCAAATGGACCTGGAGATCAGATTATGAAAGAGATTTTGTCCATTAGTAAAATATGTCTGGCATGTCCTATAGGACAAATGTCACTATATATTTGATGCTTGTGATAGACGATCACTTTTGACGTGTATACAAAGGTTATCATACGTAATGTTATGTATTTACGTATGATAACTTTTGACATGCGTATACAAAGGTTATCATACGTAAATACATAACATTACCATATCTATAAAAATCAAGCAAACAGAATTTCAGATAAAATTTAAATTCATACAAATTTGTTGCATTTTCAAAAGATGTATTACAGTCTTGTTAGTGGACCTGACCTGTTTTAAAGTGTCTCGTAGGTTCATTTTCTCCAATCTCAATTTCTCAGTACGACGTTCCAAATGTTCATTTCTCTGTTGTAATTTCATTAGCTTCAGTTCCAGCTCAGCCACAGCTCTTTGCATGGCACACACACGCTCCTGTGATTCCTTGTCACAGCTGCTCATTATCTTACAAAATAATAAACACATCAAATATCACACAGTGTCTGTGGAAAACTACACATTTGAGACAGAATTTTTGCAGACGCAAGACGAGGCCTGTGGACAACGGTGGCTCAACTGCAAAGATGCTGGGTAACTGATCAGAAAGTACAGAAATGTAAACCATGACAAATATTTCTTCTGTGTAAAGAATAGCCAGAAGAGAAGGACAATATACTGTATATGTTCAGTGATACCCACCTGCACTGTCAAACCCATCCTCGAGCTGGTTTACTACATCTTGGTGATGGTGAATAAGTTACTATTTGTATCAGTGGCTCCACATGAGGAGTTTCAATGCAGATAGATGCTCAACAGTATGCTACCCTAAACCCTAAATAGGCCAGATGGACTGCTATTAATAATCTTCTGACATTACACCAGGGATCCACATACTCCTGTGTTTCTATAGCACTGTGTGTGTGTACAAGCAAGGTGCATGAGAACATGGTTTGCCAAGATTAGAGATGAAGATAACACCAGAGCCTTAACCCCAATGAACAGGAAAATGGAGATACCACAGACTTCTCCAATGACATAAGGTGCTGACATCACTAATGCTCTTGTGGCTTTATAATGGGTAAAGCTCCACAGCTACGCTTCCACTTTTCTAGGAAGCGTTTCCAATAATTTTTAAAGTTATTATAACAACAATGGGGGAATAAACCTTGGAAGTGATGTTCAACAAGCATAAACTTTCCCTTCTGTGACATCATGTATCACTAAATTTCAAGCTCTCACCTGCACCCTTTTTTCCAGCTGATGTGCCTTTTCTTGGTAATGAATTAGCATTGCTTCATTTTTTTCCAGTGCTGTTGTTATGCGATCTCTGTCTTTCCTGAGCTCATCTGTTCCCTTCTTTAAACAATATACCTCTGCTTGTAATTCTGTATTTTCTGTTGTTTCAGTCTGACTTTGTAATTCCTTCACTTGAAAGTCCCTTTCTGTCTGTGCATTTACAATTGTAAAGTTTTCTTGAAACTGGCAGTGTATCTTCTCCACAGGTATGTTTTTCTCCAGATTTGTCTCCATTTGTGCATCAGTGAGTTCCCACAACAGATGCCTTGCATTTTCTTTAAATTCTGGAGTTATTTTCAGCTTTGTTTCCCCTTTAGGAAGAATGTCAGAGGCAAATACAATTGTCTTATCGTTTTCTTTTTCTATATGTTTTATCTTCTCATTTTCTTTAGTTTCTTTCTTCTGTCCCAGTTCATCTTTCACAAGTTCAAAACTTGTCTTTTTCTTTTTAGCTTTATTTCTCAACACTGAGAGTTCTTGCTCCTCTATGGTATTCTTCTTTCTGTTGATCTCACTCTCCTCCTCTTTCAACTTCTTACTAATGAGTTCAAAATTATTGTCCTTCAACTGTCTTTGTATTTTATTTTCCTCATCTTTCATCAACGCTTCATGTTTTTTTAATTGACCGTTTTTATCTTTTACATCTTCCTTCAGTGCCGTCCTCAGGGTCTCATGCATTTCAAGCTCCATTTTCTTTATTTCTTTAACTTCCCAGTTCATCATAATGCCATTTTCCTCCCTGATCCACAACTGGGCCTGAAGTTCTTGATTCTCCTTCTGTAGTATCTGAACTCTGAGTTTTAGATCTTCTGTTTCTTCTTGTGCTGCTCTGACTTCCTCCTTTCTTCCCTTTATCATCTCATACTTTTTCTTCTCCAAAATCTTCCTGAGTTTTTCACCTTCAAAATGGCTCTCCTCTAGCAGCTCCTTCAGAGTGACCATCTCTTCCAATCCATCTTTTAGTCCATCTTTTAACTTTTTATTCTCTATATTCAGTTCCTTCAACATTGTTTCTGCCTTCTCTTTCCTCACAGAAAGCACAGTTAATTCTTCTCTCAGGTTTGTCATCTCTTTTGACATTGTGTCTTTACTTTTCTTTGCTTCTTTCAGCTCCTCTTCTTTTTGCCTTATAATCAAATCTGTTTTCTCCTTCAAAGTATCAAAGACTCCATTTTTCATCCTTAAATCTTCTACCAGATCTAGAATTTGTTGCTCAAGCTTCAACCTCACCTGTTCTTCCTCTTCTTTTCTTTCTCTCAGTTCACTAAATTCCTTAACAGACCTCTTCAGTTGTTCCTTTTCATTTTCCCCACTCTCCACTCTTAATTTTAAATTTTTTATATTTTCTTCATAATCTTGCAGAAGCCTTGACTTCGTCTCCAGTTCTCTTAGCTGTTCCACAAGATTCATTCTTGCCATGTCTGCCTCTTGTGTCAGATTTTTGTTTTTAGTTTCCAGTTCTTTCACTTTTCCTTCAACTTGCTCTAATGTATCTCTCGCCACCTCGAGTTTTTGATCATATTCCTTTTGAATATTTCTTTGATTCTCTTGGACCAATTCTGTTTCCTTCAATTTTTCTTTTAATGTCACCAGTTCCTGATTTTCCTGCTTTTCTTTTTGTTCTAGAGTCTCTCTCAGACTATCTACAGCTACCTCTAGGTCTTTTAGAAGAACAGTCTGGATTTGGACTTGATCTCTTTGCTCCACCACTTTCATTTCAACTTCTCTCTTCTCTCTATCCAGCTTATCAATCTTCACTTTAAGCACACTAATCTCTTCCTTCATATTCTGCTCTGTTTCCTCCAGTTGATTTCTCTTTTGTTCAAGACTTGTCTTTTCTTTTCTCAATTCCTCCAGGTGCATTTTCCATTTTTCTTGCTCGTTTTTCTCTTTTATTAAATTTACTATTGTACTTCTAAGCTCTTCTAGCTCTCGATCACGCTGCTTCAGCTCTTTCTCTTGTTCTCTCTGCTCCTCCTTCATCTTCTCTACGTCACTCACCATATCTTGTTCATTTGTTTTTAATTTTTTTATCTCTTTGTCTCTTGCTCTCAGTTGGTCTGCCAATTCATCCCTCTCTTGTTCAAAAGAAACACAGTGTTCCACCCTTTCTATTAGTACTTCTTTTTCTCTCGCCACATCCTGAGCCTTTTTCTTCCACCACTCCATCCCATCCTGTGTTTCTCTGTTTGTTTGTTCCAGATCTACCACATTTTTCTTAAGCTTCTCAAGGTAAGTATCCTTTTCCTGCAGAAGATTAGACATGTGTTGCATTTCCATATTCAATTCCTCCACACTCTCTTTGAGTCTTTCGAAGTCATTTTCTTTTGTTTTTAGCTCTCCTATCAGCTTCAGTTCTTTTTTTCTCTCCTCTGCCTCCCTTTCTGTTTGCTTTTCTTTGTTTATTATAACAGACATATCTTTTTCTTTAAGCTCTCTTTTTAGTTTTTCCAACAAGATGTCCTGTAATCTTAAGTTCTCTACCAATTCCTCTATATGTTTACTGTTCCTTTCTATCTCAATAACCTTCATCTTTAAAATATCAGCCATCTCAGCATTCTCTTTTTCTCTTATTTTCAGATTTTCACAGTCTTGCTTCACTCTTTCCAAAAGTCCTTCCTTCTCTCTCTCGATGTCTGTTACTCTCTCCCTCCATTGTTCCATCTTAGCTATCGCTTCTTGCAACTGCAACTCTAGACTCCTGATTTCTGAAAAGAGTTTCTCCACATCTCCATCTTTTTCACCAATCAGGACTGAAAGCTTTTCGTTTTCTTTCACCAATCCATTCATCCTATTTCTTAGAGCTTCCATCTCCCCGTCCTTCAGTCCCAGATCAGAATTTAGAGCCTCTCTTTCTCTTTGCCACTTTTCTCTGTCTTCCTCATGTACTCTGTTGTTGTTGTTTATTGATGCTTGGACTTCAGCATTCAGAGTCCTGATGTCCAGCTGGCAGTTTCTTATCTCTTTTTCATGCTGCATTTGTTCTTCAATTGCTCCTCTTCTCTCTTCCTCCCTCAGGAATGAGTTTCGCTCCAACTCAGACTGAAGACACTTTATCTCTCCTAAAATAGAAATAAAATTAATCATCATCATCATCATCATTATCACAACTCTTATGTATTTACACTCCCCTTTGTCATCAGAAGCATCCCAAAGAATTGTGGAGATACTGCATACATCCAAAATCACACACTGTTACTGTACCTACTGCTCAAATGTTGTTAGAGATATGAATAGTGTGAATATATTCCAGGCATACTTCATCCACCATTGTCAAATGTCATAATGTCTGTCTGTCTATATATCTATCTAAATTTGCAACTGTGTTTTCTTGTTTAAACCACAAAGCTGTTAACATTGTGTTGATAAACAAGAAAACAAGAATGGATTAACCACCACTCAACAGCTCTTCTGTGCCAGTCCTGCTGCCTGTTTCCTTACTGCCAAATCACAGGGAATTGTTCAATTGTTCTAATTTGTTCAATTGTTCTAATAATAATGAGAATAATAGCATTCCTTTTAAATGTGACATTTTAATTTCAGTAAAAACTGAAGTAAACAGTAATTCTCACCATGTAGAACATCTTTGGCCTGCTGAAGTGTGTGAACTTGCATCTGCAATTGTGTCTGCTGAACCTCAAGTACAGAAATCTGATCTTTTGCCACACACAGCTGCTGTTGGAGGTTGCCACTCAAATTCCTAAAAAGCATCACACACATTATGCATGCAGCTGAACAGCTTAAAACACAGCTTATACTTTATTTATAAAGGAATTCTGCCTATTTAGCTGTCTGTCATCTTCCTTTGTCTATCCACCTTCTGTGATTGATAGATAGATAGATAGATAGATAGATAGACAGACAGACAGACAGACAGACAGACAGACAGACAGATATATACTTGACCCCAGAGGAAATAAAAGCAACAGAAATACCAATGAAAGTTCAATTAAATTTAAATAGTACAAAAATGCTTTCATTTTATAAGATTTTTCACTAATCAATTCTGAATTCAGATTAGGCCAATACTAATCTGATTTTGTATTTTGACTCAGCAAACAAACTGCATTTTTATACTATGTTTTTTTAATACTTTTAGTGCTTTTGGCCACTTAAGTTGACAGGACACTGTTACTGCAGCTGTTAATTTTTTTTGACACAAACAAGTCATATTACTAAAACTTACTTCATACAGTGGATTAACAGTACAAATAAAAAAAAACAAAAACAAAACAAAACAAAAAAAAAACAACAAAAACCAAAAAAGACAAGCATGGCAACAGGCCTGTATTAACCTCTGTGAAAACAGAAGGAATATATGAAAGCAAGGTTTACAGTATGGTAAAATAAAACCTAAATAAAACAACAAAAGCAATCAGTCTGCCTAACTAAAAGACTTTTTCATAATTTAATATCAAAATTATTAATAGTACATTAATTCACTAATACATGCATTTGCTATACACTGTATAAAATTAATGTAGTATGTATTAAAACACTGAAAAACAGTTTTACCTGAGATCCTCTCTGTCTTGTTTTATTTCCTCATTTTCTTGCCCTATCTTGTGCACTTGTTCCTCCAGTCTCTGTTTTTCTCTGTGCAGCTCATCTCTTTCCCTTTGCACTCCTTTCTCCTGGTCCATCTCTTTATCCAGCTTCACGGTCACATCACGCAACTCCATGCATACAATTCTGTACTGTTCAGACAACTGACACATTCACAAACACAGGCACCAGGTTATGTAAGCCTAGCAATCTAGCAACCAGAGACACCATAAAATACACTAAAATACTATTATTATTAATTTAACTAAAGCTTAGCTTTCAGTACCATTATCTGTTTTCATTTAGAAACTTTGAAATTGGATTCAAAGGAAAAACAACAATAAAGAATAATCTTAAAGCTGAATTACAATGCCACTGCCATACCATCTACACTGTTATTATTATTATTATTATTATTATTATTATTATTGCATCTGATTTTGCAACCTTATTTTACGATTAGATTTGTTCATTCATAAAATCACTACAGTATATACACTTGAGTGTTTTGCTAGTTATATGACTATATGCTTTAACTACCTTAGTCAATATGATTACATTACTGTAGATCTAATCTTCTAATAGGTTTTTGTTAAACAATAGACCATTCTCTCTCTCTCTCTCTCTCTCTCTCTCTCTCTCACACACACACACACACACTTTTTCTATCTCACCTGCTCATTTTTCTTTTTCTCATCAATGAGAGCATTAGATTCTCTCTCTCTTTTCTCTCTCAGAATCTGTACTTCTCCCTCCATTTCTCTTTCCCTCACTTTGAGGAAATGAAGGGAGTCCAAATCTGCATTTTGCAAAGCCCTAAAACATATATGCACACAAGCATACTTTAAAAAGATTTGTGTCTTTTTTACATATTGTGAAGAAGTGATGGAAAAATAATATATTAGGAAGTGAATCTAGAAGTAACTGAATGAACCAATTATTAATTAATCAAGTAAAATGTAATCCGTAACTAACAATTTAGTAATAAATAAAAAATCTGAATATTTTAATTTCACACCTGGAAATCTTTTTATAAAGGTCTGTGAAAAAGTCTATGATAATGAAAAACTGATTCTAACTCACTCTAGAGTTGATGTGAAAAGATGGATTGTCACAAGAGACTCACAAAGTCACAAAAATCCACAGCATTTACAATCATCTGCAAATTGGGCATGCTTTAAGACCGCTTTTTTACGTGGCTGCTCTTGCCTAGAACCTCTCAACCTCTTTAAGTTACAGATTAAGTACAACATTTAGAGCCTGAGAGGAAACTAAGGAGAAATATTTTAATACCATATTATATAGATAATCTGGTTCTATCAGAAACTTGTTTTATACAGAAATTGTTCTTTTTATTGCTTATTTGTAAAGAGCCATAGACCTACAGTCACAATGTCTGACCTTAACTCTGTGTTTTCCTCTGAAACAGCATTCAGCTCCTTCTGCAGAGATGCCAAATCTGATCTTAAATGCTGCAGCTGCAGCTGACATTCAGTCACTTCCTCCTCCAGCTGGGGGTACACAAAGCAAAAATGCACACACACTGATTTTAAAATGTTTGTAAGCAATAATACTGTCGTTAAGTAATGCTCTGCCTACCAATACCTTTAACCCACACACAGTAAGGGGCACAATTAATTAAGTTTAAATAAATTAAATAAATTAAGTTTATAATATATATATTATTATATTATATATATATACACACACACACACAGTACTATGCAAAAGTTTTTGGCAGGTGAAATACTATAAAGTATGATTATGTAATGTATATTTTAATTGTTATTTTTTATCAATTTACAAAACGCAAAGTGAACAGACAGGAGAAAAATCTAAATCAAATCAATATTTGTTGTGATGACCATTTGCCTACAAACCAGCATCTTGCACACGTTGTACATTTGTACAAAGTAGGATCACACTTCTATTTTTGAAATCCTTAGTATTTTTTCACACCTGCCTAAATTTTGCACAGTACTGTGTATATTAAATAAAAAATATAATAATAATAAAATATGTTTCTACATTGTGAATAAATAAAATAATAAAATATGTTTTTTACACAACTCAGATTTTTTTCCCCTAAATTAACTAAATGAGCCCATGAAATCTGAAATGTGAATCAAAGAAATAAACACCTGAAGATTTTGAGCACTAAGCTCTCTTTTATCCCGTGTCAGCGACTCATTCAAGGTAGCCATTTTCTCCAAAGAATCACAGGTGTCTGCATTTCCCCTCTGCAGCAAATTGTGTGTAGAGGAGAGAGACAACAGAGACTCACGTGCCTAAGAGACAGGGATATGAGCATACTTAAATTAAAACTAATAAAAATGAGTGTTGGTGTGTGTTGTTCAAACGTTACCTTGGCTAAAGAGTCCCTGGTGTCTGCTAACTCTTTCTCTGCAATTGCCTTTCCCTCTCTCTCTTGCTCCAGTGCCACCTGCAGGGTATGTAGCTCTATACGAGTGCGGCTCTGTTGCTCGAACAGATGGGCATTTTCCACAAGCTCTGCCTCAATTCTGAAAAATAAATAAATAAATAAAATGTTCAAGTTCAAAGTGTTTATTGTCATGTGCACAGTGAGGAACCGAGTTCCCTATACAATGAAATTCTTTCGTTGCTGTCCACAGTGAATGCCGTAAAACTTAAAGAATACAATATAGAAATAGAATAGAATAAAATAATACAAATAGAATAAAGAATACTGAAATATACAATATGTACATCTTACATGTGCGAAATTGAATATACTTATGCGAGGTAGTAAAGAAACATGTGCAAGTTAGTGCAACTGCATGATATCAGCAGCAATATCATTAGCATGTGTAATGATAT
>JAOTRN010000048.1:4092913-4104109 GCA_028566695.1 Bagroides melapterus
AAAATCTAGGATTATTTTTATTATTTTCTATAAGTGTGGACAGATACGCTGATCTAGCTACACTAAGAGCTTTTTTAAAGGTCACGACGCTCTCCTTCCAAGCTGTTTTAAATACTGAAAACATGAAAAACTGTTACAGTTCCAGCAGCTCAAAGATTTGTTCTACTTTCCACTCCTCTGCCAGACAACACCAGTGATAAGTGGTCCTTTAGCTTTTCTGCATTGCTGAAGTAGCAGCTGACCTTGGAGAGATGCAGCAAACAAAAGCTCACTGAAGGCTTCCTGTTCATTGGTGTAGGCCAGCTTGTTGAGCGTAACATGGGGAGCAAGTGTAGGGGACACAGCTGGAGAAGTGGTTTTGCCTATAATAATGTGCATGCTTGTTTGGAGCACAGCTGCTGCTTGTTGTGCAGGTCAAGAAGTGTTATGTTGGTGATGGACTTTATGATGTTGCTGATTTTGGAGGCTTCTATGACAAAGTTCTTTGTCTCAGCTTAAGGTACCACTGTAGAACTCTGTTTTAAATATGTAGCAAGTGTGTAGCAAGACTCTGCAGGCAGTCGCAATTAAAGCAGAGCTTCGCCCTCACATTTATTTTTACCTAAATTTTTAGTGCACCTTCAAAACTCAACCAAAAAAACATGAACACAACATCAATGTCTACCCATGGTCTACATGTGCCTAATATTACAAATACTCCAAATATATCTTGTAATATAGATTCCACAATTTCAAATACTGTGTATTTCCATTAAAACTATAAATATAAAAAACAGCTTATACTACTTTTAATCTGTCCTCTCATCCAATAACCTCACTCTCTTATTATACACAAAATTGTCCATACTCTTAGGTTCAGCGATGGCAAATGTTTTGTTTTGGAATTCCTGGTTGTGATTGTGGTTTAAATAATAAAAGATATCTATCAATCTAAACAAGATAATTTGTCTAAATTGATTGTTGTCAAATTTAAAAGTCATTAATTATTATCTTCATTGATTCAGTCCACATGCAGCATGATGTGTTTTTGTAATGCTTTGTAATGTAATATCTATGACTATATCTACATATTCAGCCATGTGCTTGCAACTTATCTTTTCTTTCTCACTTCCATTTAACACTCACATTTTGCATTATTCTTAGTTTGTTTCTTTGTGTTATTGTCTTCTTTCAAAGCCCAAGATTCAGCTGACCTTGTACTCTTAATTGATGGATCAGAGAACATTGGAGCTACCAACTTCCCTTTCATCCGTGATTTGGCTTTCAGAGTGATTGAAGGTCTTGAAGTGGGCAGGGACATGATCCGCATAGCCCTGGTGGTGTATGGTGCTGAACCAGTGATACAGTTTGATCTCAGTAACGATTACAACAAAGGGGCCATGCAGAATATTGTGCAAAGTCTTGAATTTCCTGGTGGATATGATTCTAATCTGGGGGCAGCCTTGGAGTTGGTGAATGAGAGACTATTGGGCCCAGAGTCAGGGGGCAGGGGAGAGGAGGGAGTGCCACAGGCCGTGGTAATCATCAGTGCTGGGCAGTCCACTGATGATGTCAGTGAGGGTGAGAGAGAACTAAAGCAGGCCAGCGTATTTATCTTTGGTGTTGCAATGGGTGATTCAGCTAGTGCCCAGCTGCAGACTATCGCAACCGACAGAAGCTTTGTACTTTCTGCCCCTGATGTCAGAACAGGGGCAACTTTGGGTGATCAGCTACTTCCATATATTAATGGGGTTGCCCAACGCACCATTGTGATACACACTGAGATCACAGGTATGTATTTATTCTAAGGGAGATTCCAAATAATGGCAACAAATGATCATTCATATTTCGGGAATTCTTTTGAAACAAAATATATTTAACAGAAAAAATAATGTTTTTATTATTTTATTACAGCCATTCATATTTAAAAAATAAGTCACACTTTGTGATGCCTGAATAAAAATTGCATTCATTAAAGAATTAATTAAAAACAAGTTTCACATTATCTAATTTTTGCATAGAGTACAGACCATCTCAGTCTTTCCATATTTCATACTTATACTCTGAAACCCCTAAATTATTTGAATGTTATTTGTGTTGTAAAGAGACCAAAAGCTGTGAAATCAGTGTTTTGGAAGACAAATTTAATTATCCAAAACTTAGTTATATAGCATTTAAAAAGGAAATGAAATTGTAAAGTTTGGCAATAATATGAACACTTGTTCATAAATTTTTATTTTGCCTTTTTTCATTGCAGAATTGCCAGTTTCGGAAAGAGACATAATATTTCTCATTGACAGCAGTGTGGGCCCTGCAATAGTCAATGCAATTCGTGAATTCATCAGAAATTTTATTGACACAATGCCAATTGGTCCTGATCAGGTGCAAATTGGAGTGACTATGTTTTCCAACACACCAAGACTTGAAATTGACTTGAATTCACACAGTTCAAAGGAATCCCTAATTTCTGACCTTTCCCGAATTAAACCTAAACCATCATCTGAGGTCAACATTGGTGCTGCTCTCGACTTTGTAAGAACCAAAATGCTTATACCGGAAAAAGGAAGCCGTATTCAGGAAGGTGTGCCCCAGCTTCTGTTGCTGATCTCAAGCAAAAAGTCCAAAGACAGTGTCCATCAACCTGCTGAAGCCTTGCAAAAAATGGGTGTCTTGACTATGGCTGCTGGCTCTCGGGCTGCTGAAGAAGCCGAACTTCAGCAGATAGCTATTGATAAAAACCTTGTCTTCATGTTTAAGGACTTCCGTCAGTTACAGCGCAATCCCAAGCAGGTTGTGTCTGCACTATCAACACTTTCAGGTGTTGTTTTGCCAACTGAATCAGGTAAAGTTTTATATATACACATACATCTATTTTATAGCAGTTTAAAATCTTTTGAAGTTTTAGAATTTATTTCCACTTGCTCATTATGACAAGTAATTCATTACTTATAGTGTAATTAGAAAATCTATGGATTTATTTAAGAATTATCAGTATATGCTTGGAAAGCACTAAAGTTTAAAAAGGCATATAATATATATGGTTACATATATATATATTATATACACATATATATGTGGTTACATTTGTGACTTATCAGCAATGCATTGTGGAATATGGGCAAGTTCAGTTGATGTGACAATGCATTGAATACTCGATGCTGCAGGCACCAGACTTCCACTCCATCTGGATATATATGGGGTAAGGTAGCTGTCAAAAAAGACGTGTGTGTACTAATAGACATGCGTACATTTTAGCCTATGGTTGTGCATAAAAGAATAAAATGTACCCAAAAATGTAGTTTTGTAAACTCTCGCATAAGTCAAATCATACATAAAATATGTAGTGAGTGTTCTCTTGTGAGAATACGATTCCAAAAAAATTACAAAGTGCAATTTTACGCTTGGGTTTTCTCCTTTATGAATACGAATTGACAACCGTGACTCTCAATGGAGGCAAGAGTTTACAAAACTACATTTTTGGGTACATTTTATTCTTTTATGCACACCCATAGGCTAATATGTACGCATGTCTATTAGTACACACACGTCTTTTTTGACAGCTACCTTATCCCATAGATATACACTGATCATCCATAAAAGGAAAAACATTGACAGGCAACATGAACAACACTGATTATCTTGTTACAGTGGCACCTGTCAAGGGTTAGGGTATATTAGATAGCATGTAAACAGTCAGTTATCAAAGTTGTAGGGAGCAAGAAAAATGGGCATGATTGGTACAAATCTGAGAGGATCTGTTATTGCTAGAAATCTGGGTCAGGGCATATCAAAAACAGGAGATGAGATCCTGGTAGGCAATGAATAGTACCTACCAAAATGCTTGCTGAATATGAGGCTGTAGCCTCAGTAGCCCGTAATGACAAAGTGACAACAGAATTCTAGAAATGTGATTTTATTAAAAAGAAAAAAACTAAAATATCACATGAACATAAGTTTTCACACCCCTACTCAGTATTTAGTTGAAACACCTTTGGCAGCAGTTACAGCCTTGAGTCTTTTTGGGTGTGATGCAACAATCATTGCACACCTGGATTGGGGTATATTTGCCATTCTTCTTTGCAAATCCTCTCAACTTCAGTCAAGTTGGATGAGGACTGTGAGTGGACAGCCATTTTCAAGTCTCTCAAGAGATGTTCAATACGGTTCAAGTCAGGGCTCTAGCTGGGGCACTGTAGAACATTCACACTCCTGTGTTGTCTTGAACCTTTGACCCAGTGTTCCACTGTGGAACAGGTATTTATTAAGGATATCTCTGTACTTGTTCCTCACAGTCTGAAAGTCCTTATGGTGCATTTTTGCAAATTTCAAGTGGGCTTTCCTATGTTCCTATGTAGGCTTACATCTAGCCACTCTACCATAGTTGTCCTTCTGGAACTCCATCCCATCTCTATACAGGATCTCTGCAGCTCAGTCAGAGGGACCATCAGGTTCTTGGACACCTCTCATACTAAGGTCCTTCTTCCTGATTGCTCAGTTTGACCGGGTGGCCAGGTCTTGGAAGAGTTCTAGTTGTGGCAACCTTCTTTTATTTGAGAATTATGGAGACCACTGTGCTCATGGGAAATTTTTTTGTATCCTACCTCAGACCTGTACTTTGCAACAATCCTGAGCTCTGCAGGCAGTTCTTTTGACCTCATGGCTTTGTTTTTGCTCTGATATTCATTGTCAGCTGTGAGGTCTTCTATAAAGATGTGTGTACTGTTCCAAATCATGTCCAATACTTTTTCCTTTTTCAGGCATTTGCAAACATTTCTAGAATTTTTTTTCACATTGTATATACTGTACACTCCTGAACAAAACCTTAAGACCAGGGAAAATATTATTCAAAGTATTCACACTTCACTTCAGGTTTATATACTTCTTCAAAATGCCAAAAGAAGGAAAAAAGAGCGAGTTGGCAATTTATTGAAAACTCAAACAGGCTGGTCATCAGCTGGTCAAAAGTTTATAACCATAGCGTTTAAAAGTTAAAATCTGTGCAAAAATATGTCTTTAATGTAATTGTCCTTCAGACAGTCACACTGTCATGATCTCCTGACAACAATGCAAAAAAGGCTTTCTGTTTTTGAATGTGGCAGGATTGTTGTGCTGCATAAGCAAGGGCTCTCTCAATGTGCCATTGCTGCCTCAGTCGGACACAGGAAGACAGTCATTTTAAATTTCTTAAAAGATCCTGAGAGTTATGAGAAAAAAAAAAAATCGAGTGATAGACCCAAAATAATTTCACCTGCACTGAGCAGAAGGGTCTGTCGGGCTGTCCGTGAAGACACAGGACAATCCTCAACCCAAATTAAGGCCCTTACTGATGCTGACTGCAGCCCAATATCCATAAGACAGAATCTGCGAGAGAAGGGCTTAAAGAACCAAAAACATCTTTGAAAGCCACGTCTCCACCCACACCACAAACTTGCCTGTTTGGAATTTGCAAATCAAACATGGGACATTGACAGATGGAAGAAATTTTTATTCTTGGACGAGAAAAATTGTAACTTGGATGGTCCTGATGGCTTCCAATGATATTGGCATGACAAGGAGATCCCACTGTTTTCTGTGAGGCACAGTGGAGAAGGCTCCATCATGATCTGGGGTGCTTTTTCCTTCAATGGGAAAATGGAGCTTCAGGTTGTGTAGGGGTGTCAAATGGTGGCTGGCTATGTGGACATATGCAGCAGGCATCCCTCTTGACTGAGGGCCCTCATCTGTGCGGTAATGGTCTTTCAGGACAGGACAACAGGACAATGCTGCAGTTCACAACGCCCACCTGATAAAGGACTTCTTCCAGGAGAATAACATCGCTCGTTTGGACCATCCTCCATGTTGCCCTTATCTAAATTCCCTTGAGAATGTTTGGGGTTTGATGGCAAGGGAGGTTTACAAAAACGGACGTCAGTTCCAGACTGTGGATGCCCTTTGTGAAGCCATCTTCACATGAAGCCACGTTCCCACCAGGCTCCTGGAAACAATCGCATCAAGTATGCCAAAACAAGTTTTTGAAGTTATCAACAAGAACAGTCGGGATACTCACTACAGAGTCCTTTTTTGATGTGTTTTTTTTTTGTCTTAAACTTTTGATCAACTGATGAACAGCCTTTTTCTGATTGAATGCAGTTTTCAATAAATTGCCAATCTCTTTCTTCTTTGTCTTCTTTTAACATTTTGAAGCAGTTCTTACAACCTGGTTATGATCCACCAGCATGAAATGCAAAAACGTGGAATGTTTATATATTTATAGCTGTTATTTTCTGAGACATCACATCTAATTCTAATTACATTTTATTTTCACACAGAAATAGACACAACAACCATAGAGGTCCCACGAATAATTAGAGACATTGTCTTTATGGTTGATGGATCCAACTATGTTGGAAATGCAAATCTGCCTGCTGTACGAGACTTCATCTTCAGAATTGTTAGCCAGCTGGATGTTCGACCTGAAAGAGTACGCATTGGCCTGATCCAGTTTGCTGAGGGACAAAGGACGGAATTTTATCTGAATTCTCATAACAACAAACAAAAAGTGCTTGATAACATTTCCCAGTTAAGATTAATGGGAGGAAATGCAGTGAATACTGGGGCAGCCCTTCGTTATGCTCTAGCAAACCATTTCCAAGAATCAGCTGGCTCTCGACGGAGACAAGGAGTCCAGCAGGTCCTGGTAATAATCACTGGTGGTCCATCTCAAGATGAGGTCAGCAGCATTGCAGACCAAGTAGCACTGTCTGGAGTCTTGACCTTTGCTGTTGGAGTTGGCCAAGTGGATGAGAGTGAACTGAAGAAAATTGCTTTTGTTGAAAATCTGGCATACTATGAAAACAACTTTGCTGACTTGCCAAGGGTTGCTGAAGTAATAATGACACCACTTATCACTGTAGTTGGAGAGCCTGGTGAGTTCCAGCTTTGGTTGACAAATATTTCATAAGGCCTTAAAATATGCTGCAAGTTTTGTTTATTTGATTCTTTTTTCTATTTAACAGTTACCTCTCCTCCAGTTATTGACCAAGGAGAGAGGGATGTTGCATTTCTGATTGATGGTTCTGATGCTGTTAGAGGAGATTTTTCATACATTCGTGACTTCATAATCAAAGTGATTGAGCCCCTTGATGTTTCTGTTGATAAAGTAAGAATTGCTGTTGTCCAACACAGTGAGAGGCCAATTCCTAATTTCTTCCTAAACACCTTCAAAACAAAAGATGAAGTCTTGAGGGCTCTAAGTCAGCTTACACCAGCTGGTGGCAGAAGTCTGAATACTGGAGCTGCATTAACATACATGAAAGACACAATTTTATCGCCAAGTTCTGGGGGCAGGGCAGCCCAAAATGTTCCCCAATTTCTGATTTTTTTGACTGGTGGAAAATCAAGGGATAGTGTAAAGGAACCTGCTGGTGCCTTAAAGTCTGAAGGAGTCGTACCATTTGGAATTGGGGTGAAAAATGCAGATTCCAAACAAATTGCAGCTATTTCTCACAATCCATCATTTACCTTCAATGTGAAAGATTTCAGCCAGCTTAACACAGTCCAGCAAAAACTGAATAGCTATGTTAGTCTACCAAAGACACAACTGGATGTCATTCTTGAGCAAGGTAAGGAAATTTTATTTCTCATCTATGTCTGATATATCAGTTATGTGTGATTAACAGAGCTGAAATTTTGTGTGAATATATGTCTGATATTTTAATCCAGTAAAAAAGCACATCATAATCCAAACTGACACCAGAATAAATGTGGATTGTTCTGTTGGTTCTTATGTATTATTTCCGTGCAGTTTGAAAGTTTGGAGAAGGAAAAATTTTTTGTTGTTTAATATAGTAGCTACCTTTCATGGTTACTTAATCTCAATGCATATATAAGAAAAATATGTTGTAAATAATATTAGTTCTTTAACAAAAGGATGGAGGATGAACAAACATCTGGTGTGGATTTCCTTTTTTGGAAGTAGACAGTGATAGAGTGTTCTTCAGATAGTCTTCATATGCATCAAGATTACCAGCCTTCTAAGTACACAGGCTTGTGCACAATCACACTCATACTAGAAATGCAAATGATACAAATAGACCAGAGATTGATTAAGACATTGTGAAGGTTCACAAATTCTCCTAGTTGTTTGCCTACCAGTGATTATAAGCCTTGTCTTGTATTGTTGTATGCTATGTTTCTGTTTTCATGAATTTGTTCCATATTTACTCTGCCCTTCTCAATCCTGAAGAGTGTTGCTTTGGGGCTTACATGACCCTACTCTACCTTATCTTCATGGTAATAACTGTATAATATACTATATATAAGTTCCCTTTTGAGGGAACTTGGCTCTGTGTCATGTTGTGTTCATTAACATCTGTATCTTACAAATGTAACAAATGTAATATAAATGTAATTATAAGAATTGCTGGAGTGCTGCAGGCCCTGTCAGTTGCCCATTCCTGCCTAGGGTCTGCACTTGGCATGACCAAGGCTGCCCTGCATCTCAAGGTAAGATACATTCACAAAAATCCCTATTATGGCCGGTTGTCTGGTCTTTCTGCAGGCTTTCTGCCCTTTGCAGAAGCTTGGTCCCTAGGGAATAAGGCTCACTCCACTAGGTGTATCACCTTGTCCAGCACTCTAGCTAGTGGCTAGGGCCAGTCCAGGATAATTTGTTCTGTGGGGCACTGGTCCTGTCCGCACACCCATATCTGGTTATATAACCTAGACCTCTCATTAATGCCCTTTTATGACCTTCAGGACAGATATCATCCAAAGAAATGTATGTGTTCCCATAGCATCAGCCGTGATACAGCGTCAAGTTCCCTCAAAAGGGAACTACACCAGGTTGCGTATGTAACCCAGTTCCCTGAGAAGGGCATGAGATGCTGCATTGCTTGCCACATTCTGGTTGTCTACTTATGCTTCCTTAAGACATGCTGGAGTACTCTGACCTAGATGCCCTTTTATGTCCTCGCTGGCACACTTTGCCTTGTAACATGACCTGCCCAAGCAGATTAATTTTGATCATTAATTAACCTCAATGGCCTTGAGATGCACTGCATATATCTAATTTTTTAAGCTCTAGGGTCTTTTGATCGTAAGTCTGGGGGCCGCCTATGAGGAGTTTTACCTATTTTCCCCATTTTTACTTGTTCCCTCTGAGTTCTCTTTTAACTGTCCAAAACCCAAATAGGTGTATTGTGGATGAAATCTAAATTGTACCTGAGATTATTATGATTGGCTTTGGCTCCACTGGAACCCTTACCTTTCTAGGCCCAGTTGTTACTGATCAAAGCATTTTTTTTAAACTCAGTTGTATGTCCTGCAAAATGAAAGAGTTTTTTTTTTTTATAAAACTGGAGCAGAGCATTTTTATTATATCTTCTGGTTAGACATCTGTTTCTCAGATTTTCATTCTGGTAACTGGTGGAAGATCTCAGGATTATGTTAGTGGTCCAGTGGCAGCAGCACTAAATTATTAAATATTGTGTCTTTCAGCACTGGAAATCATTACTTATTACATTACTTAATTCAACATTACAGTACTTATATTATTCAATGACAATCCCAGCCACATGCAGTCCAAATATGCTACTAGCACATCAAAATCACACTTAATTTTAATCAAACAGGAAACAGGACAATACTGAAATTACAAGAAAGTTCAAGAAAGACATGGCTTAAGACGATTTTGCAATATACAAGCTGTCTGGTAGTCCTTATTTATGTTTATCCATGGGCATCACTGAAAAACATTTTTCTTTTAAATTACAGGTTGCACAACCATTAGAGTTAACAATGAACAGAAAGCATGATTGTTTACTTTCGGCTGATGAAAATGTTGTTGATTAAATTGTAAAATGAAACTGTAACTGCTGCATATACTGCTTCAGAAACATGTCTAGTATGAATTGACTTTATTGCATTTTTTTTTTTTTTTACAGCTGATCATGGAAGAAAAGATATTGTTTTTTTAATTGATGGTTCTGACAGCACTAGGGAAAGTTTCTCCAGTATACAAAAATTTATCCTGCTCTTGGCTGAAAGGTTAAGCTTGGGGCAGAACAGGGATCATATTTCTGTGGTCCAGTACAGTGAAAATGCCACTGCTGATTTCTTTTTGAACACACATTCCTTAAGACAAGATAAAATTATTGACAGTGTAAAACACCTGCACCACAAAGGTGGAGAGCTACGTCACACTGGGGCAGCTTTACAATATGTAAAGGATAATGTCTTTTCAGTCCTCTCAGGGAGCAGACGTTTAGATGGTATTCCACAGATTTTGATTCTGCTAAGTGCAGGAAGGTCTAGAGATGATGTTAGAGGCCCAGTTAAAGCTCTAAAAGAAATTGGAGTCTTTCCATTAAGCATCGGTACATCAAATGCAGATACTCTTGAACTACAAACAATATCTTATCAACCAAATTACTTTTTTATTGTTTCTTTTGATAACCTTTTCAAAATAAAGGAGGATGTTTTGTCTTTAATTAAAGAGATCTCGAGCAAACAAGTGTCAACCAGCATTCCTTCAGTTTTTGGTAAGAGATGGTGCCCTTTTTATTTAATTTAAATATTTCTACATAACTTTGCAATTGCTTATATTGTGAAACTAAATATTATGCCACTCCTTACCCTAGAATCTATAAAAAGGGACATTGTATTTCTTGTGGATGGGTCTGATGATGCTAAAAATGGCTTTGAGGCAATCCGTGCCTTTGTCCAAAAGATTATTGAAAATCTCAATGTAAAAGAAACTGGTGACAGGGTTGCCTTGGTCCAGTACAGTCGAGATGCCACAGCCAATTTTTATCTCAACTCATATTCAACCAAGAATGAAGTGCAGAATTCAGTACGATTTGTTAAGCACAAAGCAGGAAAGCCACTGAATAGTGGCGCTGCCCTCCAGTTTATTAAAGATTATATATTCACCCCATCATCTGGTGGCAGACACTTTGAGGGAACCCGCCAAATGCTGTACATATTTTCTGGTGGACGATCAAACGACGATATCAGAGGTGCTTCTCAAGCATTAAGGGAAAATAAAATAACAGTCTTTACCTTTGGAACAAGAAATGCTGATGCTTTGGAGTTACAGACAATGTCCACTATACCAGCATATGCCTTTTCAATCCCAGACTTTAACTTAATTGACAGCATTTATGAAGAAGTTGCCTCTATCATTGGTATTGAAGAAAGTTCAGAGAAGTTTACAACATATGAGGGTAAGAACTATAT
>JAOTRN010000048.1:4117688-4141148 GCA_028566695.1 Bagroides melapterus
GCAATGTGCAAGAACGGCATGTAAACATTTGTTTATCTGTAGAGTTGTGAACATGAATGTATGTTTATGGGGTGTGTGTGTGTGTTTTGACGAACAGTCCTGTGTGTGTGTGTGTGCAAGAGAGGCAGTTCAGTCCCGGGTGTTGAGAAGCCTGATGGCTTGGGGAAAGAAACTGGGAATTGGGAAGCAGACTTCCTGTTGAGACAGGATCTGAGGCACCATGCAAACCGCATCACCCCCCTGCCTAGAGTTCTCTCCTGGTATAGTCAAGGATACTTTACATTCCAGGGCAGGATGCTCCCAAAGTGTTCATGATGGCATCATGGCCATGAGTTGGCAGAGCAGACGAGTCTGAACCTGCTGTGCCCAGTTCAGGCTCTCAGCACTTATGCCCATTGCTCGAGCCAGTGGCATATGTCATCTTCCCTTTTCACCTGCTTTGGTGGCTTCAACAAAGGCAATCCTTTTTCCAAGCAGCACCTTGTGCACTGGGTAGTGGAGGCTATAACCTGGGTCTGCTTGTGCCCTTTCACAACATCTGGTTCCTCCGTCACTGACAATCCCATAGCATCAGCCATAATGCAGCATCAACACTACACCATGTTGTATTTAACCCAGAGACTGAGAAGGGAGATGCTGCTTTACAGTATTTCTGGCATGTTTCATTTCATTATATGACCTACCTGAATCTTCAATAGTGATGTATGTAACATTATGAGGTCTCAGAAGTTTACAGTAATGATCAGAATAAGATATATGTGTGTTTGTTTTTTTATGGCAGGGTTCCAGTGGACCAGTTGGAACACCAGGAGTCAGGGGGGAGGATGGTAATCCAGGACCAAGAGTAAGACCCTGCCATTCCTACTGCATATATAATATGTAGTCCATTTTTTTCCATTTTTTGCCATTAATTGTAATTGTAGTAGACAACAATGCAAATGAAGGTCAATATAATTTCATTATACTATAAGGTCCCCATACTAGGAATGTATGTGGAATGGAAAAACACTGTGAAATGATGACATCGAAACCTTCGAGGAATCAGACTTCATAAGGGATTCTCTTTTGAGTAATACTAGATAGTGGAAATGTTTTTATGCTTACACAAATGCTTCTCATACTCAGCAACAACAACAACAACAATACAGAAACTTGACCAGGAGCCAATGCAGTGTGAATAAAATAGGAGTGATGTGTTCATATCTTCTAATAGTGTCACTATTATATCTAGGGTGTAGCAAACATTCACCTTATCATTCACCTTATCAAGTTCTGTAGGGTCAGACAGTGAGGCAGGCACATAATTGTAAGTATGCATTTAACACGTAACATGGCATATATCATGTCTAAGACATATTTTAAATGAAATGAGATAATGGTGAAATAATAGTGATGAGATACCTTCAGACTGTGGAAATGTGACTATAATTTCTATATTAATTCAGATTTTAGAATGAGATCAATGTGGCCACCATTATGATTTGATCCTAATCCTATTATATTCTAATTAATTTAACTCAGTTCAGTTTTATTTGTATAGCACTTTTAACAATGGACATTGTCTCAAAGTTTACATATTTTATAGTTTCTTGGTTTACAGAAGTACAAACATTCTGAATAAAAATTACAATGTTTACAATTACATTTATTTTTATAACTAATGAGCAAACTCAAAAGAAAACCCATGGGTGACACTGGAGAGAGTAACCCTAAATAATGTCCTCTCTACAACAGTGCATAGTCGAATGGATTTTGGATTTGCTTTATGTAATGTCAGAGCACCTTTAAACAGTGAAAATAAATATCCATTATTTTATTCCTGCTCCAATTATCTATGAAGCCTACATTGTTTTCAGGACACCACCTGGACATCCAGCAATTCACAGACTATAACCTGCTAGCATCCAGATACTGTATACATGCCTGTTATCCTCTCAAAAATCATTAAAATACATGTATTACATGGAAAGTTACTGCTAATGTAAGGAAGAATTGCTACAGATACAACATGTTTGGCTGAATATAGACTAATTATTAAAATGATCAGATGTGGATTCCTCCACTTGACATCTTTAATCAGAAAAAAAACAAAAAGAAAAGAAGAACATTCATGTTCTTTTGTTAATGTAAGAATATTTAGTCTTCCTTAAATCAGGCCAGTGGGCTATAAGCAGTGATTTATCATGCTGAAAGTAACTGTGGAATTTGAAACTGCTGTTTAACACCCATTTTTGTAAACATGGCAAAGATACTAATAGCCAGGGTGCGATTTGCAAGGGATATGGTTGAGATTTTCCTCCCTCTGGTCTTTAGACAGTATCCAGTATCCAATATTTATACAGTATCCCTTCCTCTGCCAAATTATATTAAAATTTAAACACAAAACCACCACTACTCCGTAATCATTAATGCTTATTTAAAAAATAGATTATACAATGTGCCTACAAATAAAATATTTTTAAAATATATCTAAGTGAAATGCTGTGACCTCAAACAATAATAAAACCAGAAACACACTTCGCGATTGAGACCGCAATTCTCATCCAGTGGTCTTCCATGCGTGTCTTTACGAAAAAGTCTCCAAGCACCAACTAACTGGCAGTGTCAGCGTGAAAAATACAACTAGCAAAATAAGCAAAAAATTAAGAGAATTCAGAGCAGCTTATCAAGCTTATTTTACAGGACCAATAAGAAAAAAAACTAGAAATTCTGAGAATGAGACTACAGGAGCTACTCTTTTAAGCAAAGAGATGAGTTCCCAAGCTGACGATCATGCTAATGATGTGTTTTCAGAGGCTACGTTTAGAGGCTGTATTGATCCAGGACGCTTTGCAGAATGAGAGGGTGGAGAGTGGATTGCTGTTACCACAGAGGGGTCAATTCCTTGTACAGCTTGCTCTGACATTAGAGATTTAGGACCGAATACAAAAGAGAGGCTTTGCATTGTTCTGCATTCATTAACGGCATAAAAGCAAAGTCGGCAAAAAAATATATGACAAAATACTGTAAGTAAACATGCAAAGCGCCAGTCCCATGTGAAATGCAAAGAAATTTTGCAGAGAAGACAAGAGACCGCAATTGAAGAAGCAGAGGAAAGCACTACAGAGGTGTGGAGAAAACATAATGAGAAGAGGTTAAAAGTTTTTTTTTTTTTTGCAAACGCAGTGTTCAAAATAGGCATAGCATAGCACCTTATGCTAAACAGTTATCGTTCTATTTAAGTAACCTAATTATAAAAGGATTAATTTTTTGTTCCACTGTGTTCAACTGATCCCATTACTATGACAGAGTTGGTGACATCGGCAGGCAAAGCAAATGATACAATTATATAAAATATAAACTCATCACTTGAAGATTAAAAGGAACAAGGGACATCAATATCACTGGCTTTCCAATTTTAATGGGAATGTACAAACCATTCTGAGCTAGGAAGCCAAATATTATAATTTTATATGCACGGTATGAAAGCTGCAGTTACATATGGTGATCCATTCATTCATTGCCAAATATCTTTAGGGTCCAGGAGGACCCCCAGGACCACCTGGGGAAAAGGGCAGACGAGGTGTCGTTGGTCGAAAGGTATGTCATATAGCTGATCTTATGAAATGTAGTAATGCTCATTAGATTTCTGATTGGTCATATATGATTGTATCTAAACTAATAATATTTGTTATATGGTGGGACATATACTTGATTGAGCAACCCTGCTCTGTAACACATTTTAGGGTGAACCTGGAGAACCAGGACCTAAGGGTTCTACAGGATCGCCTGGCCCCCGAGGAGAACCTGTAAGTCTAATATGCCTCAAATTCCTTTTCATAACTTGTAAGTTCAGACAAATTAAAATAATTATTTTAAAAAATACATTAAAAAAAGACTGTGTGGAATATGACATGAACTAGCACTTTCTCCCCGTTTGTTGTAACAAACAACAAAACAACAAAACAGTTTTAGGCTCATGGTATGTTAAGTTTTTAACCTATCCAACCAGAGTTAATGCATTCAAAGATAAAGACTTAAAAGCACTTTTGTATATTTCTCTGAATAAGGGTGTCTGCCAAATTATGAACAGTAAGTGTAAATGAAATGATTGGTACACAATAATTGTTCTCTAATTGTGAAAGATTTGTATGATGTTGAGTTAAATGTCTCTTAACAGGGAGATGATGGGCGAGATGGCTTTGGAATACCTGGTCCTAAGGGAAGAAAGGTTAGTTTTGTCTGTGTACAGTAACTGGTTTTCTGCAGCACCAAGTTGTGTGATATGAAAAGTTTCTATGTCTGTATGGGTATACATACATACATACTTGTGTCAAATACTGTAAACCATATAATGAAATAAAAATGAATGATTAATTATGAAATATGCAATATGCAAATTCTATTTACAGGGTGATGAAGGTTTCCCTGGATACCCAGGTCCAAAGGTAAGACTGTGTCATAGCAACAATGTTCTGAAGATGTTTTTGCATTGTTACTAACAAAAACAAAATCACATAAATTATAAACATATATATTTTTAATGGTCATAGGGAGCTGCTGGTGAGTCTGGAGTCAAGGGGGGACATGGACCCAAAGGAAACAGTGGACAGAGAGTGAGCCCTATATCTACTGCTTATTTTATATATTTTCATATTCAATTCAATCATTCTGTTTTAATAATTCACAAGTGTAGAAACAGAATAAAAATTGTACAGTTTAAAGTTTAAAATTAAGTTTCTATATATCTCTAAATAAATCAGTGCTGTATATGTAATAGATTGTGATTGTGCAATTTATTTGCTAGGGTGTTGCTGGTGGTGCTGGTGAGATTGGACAGAAGGGAGAGGTCGGCTATCCTGGACCTTATGTAAGTAGATAATATACATCTAAATCAAGGGAATTACTGTATATACATCAATGGAATTTATTATGAGTAAGCAAATATGTTTACACATCCTAATTAGTAGTGTTTAAATTCATGCTGAGATTGTGTGGGAGGAAAAATAAAAATAACAAATTAATACTCATGTGCCATCACTGTAAGATGAAAGACAAGAAAAATATTTTGGGATTTTTCCAGTGCCAGTCCAGTTTAAACAGCCAAAAAACATTGATGAGTCTCTTTAGAAATATTAACTTCTTGTTGTTTTTTGTTCACACAGGGACCAAAGGGACCCAATGGACCAGGCGTATCAGTAAGAGCATGTTCTTTTTGCAATTCATTGTTTACATAGAATGGGAAAATGGGAATTCTGTGCTAACCCACATTATCCTGTTTTACAGGCTTGTGCCTTGGTCAAGAAAATCAGAGAAAACTGTCGTATGTATCAGTATGACATTCAAGGGGTGTTTTCTTGTAATAGTTATTAAACTGTACTAACTGCAATTATCTGATTGTACATCAATGTTTTTTGTTATTTTCTCTTTCAGCATGCTGTTATGGCAAGTGCAATATTATTTTATTTGAATATAAACAGCAAATTATTTATTCATTTTGGAAATTGAAAATGCTTAAGCAGTCACAATCTGTTCTTTAGGTGCCCAGGAATGTCCTCTGTATCCCACCGAGCTGGCCTTTGCCCTGGATGTATCGACAGGTGTATCAAAGGATAATTTTGACCGTATGAAAGACATTACCCTCCGTCTAGTGAATAACATTACCATCACTGAGAGTAACTGTCCACGAGGAGCTCGAGTGGCCCTGACACTCTACAACAGTGAGATAACCACTGACATACGCTTTTCTGATGCATTGAGAAAACATGCATTGTCGGAACGGGTGCAGGGCTTGCAGACTCTGAGGACCAATAAAAAGCGCAATTTGGAATCAGCCATGAACTTTCTGGCCCGAAACACCTTTAAGAGGGTGCGCAGTGGCTTCATGGTACGCAAGCTGGCTGTATTCTTTGTGAATGATCCTGTGGATCTCACAACAGAGTTCACCAATGCTGCTTTACGACTCCATGATGCTGGAATCACTGCTGTCTTCCTCATGCCTCGTCAGCCAAGGAAGGTCCTGCAGGTGGGGGCAGTAGAATAATACATCTTTTTAAAACATATTACAGTGCATAGCTAGAAAAGTTATCATTAAACTTATTTGCAGAATACTTTAAGTAGAATAAGAAAATGTATATAAATCTGTTTAAAACAAATTACAGTGCATAGCTAGAAAAGATATCATTAAGAATACTTGAAGACTGCCTAAGCTTTATTTTCACCTTTACATATTTGTCTCTTTCAGGTAAATAACACTATATTAGCCCATTTCAAGGACTTGCCCTCTCCAGGAAGTGCAAATTACAACACAGTTATTAAGGAAATTCTTGAGTGTCACATCTGCCTAGGTAAAACATGTCATATACACACACCCTTATATGCATTATATGCATATATAGTACCTCAAAATATGGGACATATGATATACTGTCATTGTAAGTTCTTTGTTTATTTTTCAGATGTCTGCACTCCTAATCAGCTCTGTGATTATA
Organism: Bagroides melapterus; assembly: GCA_028566695.1. Lineage (NCBI taxonomy): Eukaryota > Metazoa > Chordata > Actinopteri > Siluriformes > Bagridae > Bagroides > Bagroides melapterus. The sequence continues at coordinate 4,124,159 of JAOTRN010000048.1, forward strand.
AGCCTGCCACGAGTACTAGGGAAAGAAGGGCCTCTACCACAGACTTAGATGTTGATATGGCTTTCATCATTGATAGCTCTGAAAGCACATGGCCTACAGTGTTTACAGAAATGAAGCGGTATATTGCTCACATGGTTAATCAGTTGGAGATCGCAACGGAACCAGTGACAAGCTCCCATCATGCTCGAGTTGCTTTGGTTCAGCATTGCCCTTATGAGTATTTGTACAATGATAGCAGTATTCCTATTAGCATGGAGTTTGGCCTAACAGACCACAATTCAGTTCACAATATCCAGAGATTCTTACTGGACAAGATGCAGCAACTAGAAGGGGGTCGTGCTCTGGCAGCAGCTCTGGAGAGTACAGTGGAGCATGTGTTTGAGAAAGCACCACATCCACGCCAACTGAAGGTGCTCATTCTGTTTGTGACTGGGCCAGTGGAAGAGAATGAGGAGAAGCTGCTTAAGGCTGCCATTGATGTCAAATGCAAAGGATATTTCATTGTGGTGATAGGAGTGGGTAAGCAGCTCAATGCTGGAGATGCTCGTATCCTGGCCCAGGTGGCAAGTGAGCCTTCAGATGTATTCTACAAGATTGTAGATGGGCCTGGAGGCTTCTATGCTGAACACCTTCAGAGGTTTGCCCAACTATTGCCAAAGTACCTTAGTTGTAAGTATAACTCATAAAACAGAGTATTAGTTAATCAGTAGTCATATTATTTTTCATTTTAATTTTTGAAACCCACTGCAGTGAAAGATGCCTTCTACATATCTGCTGAGGTCTCAAAACACTGCCAGTGGTACCAAAGTGACCAACCAGACAGGTCACAAAATACTTACATGTAAGCCTTCTGACATTACTCCTTACATGCATAGTGCCTCCTGCCCATAATTTTTAGGATTATAAGATATTAATCCATATTTCTTACAATTATAACACATTTTATTCTAGGATCAACAATACATACAATGAGCAGGATCTGAAGGAACTTAAGGAACAAAAGTCTAAAGGTTTGGGCATTTTTATAAATTTTCTATACAGAGGACTATTCAGAGAAAATTACAGAGAAAATCCCTCCTTGTTATTATGCATTTACACTTGTCATTTTAGTCAGTGTTACCTGGGGTTTATTTAGGTTATGAGAAAAAACTTAATAACATACTTTTCTCATTATGCCCAGTTAATCCTATAGTTACCACTTTGGTCTCAGCTAAGAAAATGCTTACTTTCTCCCCAGAAAGTTTCATTTATTTAATTGCTAAATCATGATAGTTGTAAAAGGATAAAAAAAAAAATTGAATTGAATTTGTGTGGCCAACCTTCAGTTTTTAGTACTGACCCCAGAAATACACCAAAATATCACATACTTAACAGCAGCCGTAACAGTTTTATTATAGTTGCTTAAAAGTTTTGTAGGTTCTTGAATGTGTACTTGAATCAAATACTGCCAGAAACAGACGGAAAAGTACCTAAAGTAGTAATTCATAACAAAACATAAGCATGGAAAGTGTAGAATTAATATTGTATTATAATACCTAAATTCAAAAGCATGAACGCAGGACTTTTCAGGACTTCCACCATCTGTGTTCTGTGCTAGAGTCATTATGCATTCCAGAGCAGTAAGATCATTGTCCATGTGGATCAATGACACATTAGCCCATCACCACTCTTTATTTTGTTTTAAGTTTTAAAGCTTTGAAACCACTAACATATTATAGCAATAACAAAGAAAAATCTTTAGTTTTTTAGGCTGCATGCTTTATATCCTCTCAGTACCCACACTGAACAAGCAAATAAGATTCTAATTAGTTTCAGATGGTGGGTTTGCTGCATGATGTCCATAGCTTGAGCTAGTCGATAGATTTTGTTTTGCATTTTTGAGATAAGCTGAAAGTCAACATTCGTTCAACATTCTGATATGCCTTATACACTGAAGACATTGGTTTGAGATAAAAAAAAAAACAAACAAAAACACAAACTTTCTTGTCCTGATATCCCATCAGGATGTTTTAAACAACTGAGAATATGACAAATTTGAAGGCAGACAAATCAATTTTAGAACAGTATAGAAACAGATATTATTTGAGTTTGTTAAAGTAAATTATGCTTTATATTTGGTTGCACATCCTTTTTTTTGCAATAACAGTATCAAGTTCCGGACTCCTGACATCATCCAACTGTTGGATTTTTCTTTTGTGATGATTTCCCAGTCTTCTTTCTGTTGTTTGTTTTGTTGACATGACATTTCAGGAGGTGAACTGCTGCTAAGTTTGATATAGTCTGGATAATTGATATGGTTAGTCTAAATCCTTTCGTTTTTTCCCCTTTTGAAGTTTTTTGTTTTGCTGGCTGTTTTGACTCAGTTGTCTTCCTGTATGTTTAAGTTCCTTCCAATTAGATTCGATTCTGTACAGCAGTTGTTTATTACTATTTCAGGATATTTCAAATTGTTGTAGTGGCTATGCCCTCTACTGGTTGGTAGATTCTGGTAGATATTTGGTAGACACAGAGAGATATTAATTGTTTAAAAATCAATATAACAGGGCACACCTTGTCAGCAAGAAACACCATTTAGTCACATGAGTCAATTAAATTTTTATACGTTACATTTTGTAAGTTGCTTAATACAGCTACATATTGTATATTAAAGGAAATTAATGATGAATTTCTGATCTGTTGTCACAATCATTTTTTATGTCAAACCGGAATATGTTCAGTGTATTTCAGGAAGTCTGAATTATTATATCTTTCGCTAATCTATGTTACAAACCTGTGGAAGTATGTGACACTAAGTCACTCCTTTACTGAACACTTACACCAAATGTTAGCCACATAGCAAGCTTTTCAGCTAATCTAAGTGCAAATCATTTTACCTATTCTAATATTTACACTTATATGTTCTTCATTTGCAAAACTCAGCTGCCATTACTAACACACTCCTTTTCATAATCTAACACCTCATTTTTTGCATGTTCTAGTTAATGAGTTTGCCGACCCATGCTCACTTGACTTTGACACTGGACTACCATGCAAAGACTATGAGGCTAAGTGGTACTTTGACAAAAAGAATGGATTCTGTACCCAGTTCTGGTATGGAGGTTGTGGAGGCAATGAAAATAGGTTTGAGACTGAGGCACAATGCCTTAAACACTGCATCAATACAGGTATGTGTTTTTGCCCCACTGAACCAAGTGATTGAGAGGCAACCTTGGAAACCTTACCTAGATCTTGGAGCATATACAGTTATAAGTGGAATGTGCTGTAAACAGTGAATTTGGTGCAGCATAACATAACAAAGTTTTATTAAAATTAATTATACTAAATAGTGCAACAATTACCAAATACCACTGACCAACTCAAATGGGCCAGAGATATAAGAGGCTGCTTAAACATAAAAAATATATTTCTTCTGGTGTTTCCCAAAGCTTTTTTGATTAAGTGAAACTTTAATTTTTTTTTTTTTTTCCCTGACTCCCACAGTGGAGCAGCAGCCACACCTGAGTGTCGACAGAATCAAATCAGAGGACCCCCCTGCTCCAGGTTAGTCTGCATCTTAAGTCCAGTCATGATAAAGTTATTGCACAGTTTGGCTCAGAGCGATCCTTTCCTTTTGCTTTGAAGCTCACTGCATCTTTAAACAGTAATTGGATGATCATTACTTCATACATACACATGCTCATATAAAGTACATAAACCTAGTTCAGCTGGATACTAGTCTAATATTTGAACTACCTACATCCAGCAAAGTATTTGACTCATTAAATGTTTGCAGTGTAATGAATTCCCTAACTATTGTAACATTTATTAGAATGGTTGCAAGCTAGATCAGCTGCAAGTTTCAACCTCTTTCACATGTTTTGCCAACATGCAACATAACAGAAGGTGAAACATGTTTCTAAAAAGTTAGATCAGCAAGAAATTTGGCAATTTAGCAATTACAGCTAGCAATCCGGAGTCTCTTAGTGTCTATGGAAAATATTTTCAAACCTCCATGCATTTCCCTTGCTTAACAATAAGCTCTTTTTGATCTCATGTATTGCTTCTGGAAAAAAAAAATGCTTGTTCACTGAAAAGTGACATTTTTATTGTATTTTTAGGGTATGGAATTGTCATCAAATGATTAAATACATTTTGTTGAGAACATATCTGTAGTGGTCTGAATCTGTAAATTTTGTATGAGGAGGGGTAGGAGGGAAAACATTTAGATGTCATCTTCATTTACACTGAAACAGTTGGTAATTTACTGTACATGTCCACACATCCAACTTTGTTTACCATGAAGTCAATCAGAATATAATTTTCAGTATCCCTAGTTATTCATCAATAATTACATGCCTGTTTCCCCCAGTATGTGGCCCATTTTGAGCTGAATGCCTTATTAGTTATTCATATATTCATATTAGTATTTCTCACTCATCTGCTGCTATCTTCAAACAGCTCCCCAACTTTCAGTGGTGGACATCTGTAAACTTCCCAAAGAGGAAGGCACCTGTGCTAAGTTTGTACTAAAATGGCATTTTGACTCCACTGAGAAGAGCTGTAAACGATTCTGGTATGGAGGCTGCGGTGGCAATCAAAATCGTTTCGACACGCAAAAGGAGTGTGAAATAGCATGTGGAAAAGCAGGTGAGACATACAACTCTAAACTGAGAGATTCCTCTGGATTGGGGAAATACTCCCAATGCTAAAGAATGCTAAATACATTTGATCATGTATGAAGGTTCAAGGTTCTTTATTGTCAATACCACCATATGTGCATGCATACAGAGGAGCAGTAAGTCAGTGAGAACAGACAGGTACTTGTAATAAATAGATAATAAAATATAAATAAAATATAATTCCGTAAATATACAACATGACAAGTCTAATGTGACTAATGTGCTATGGAGGTAGTGTGGAGTGAATAATATTTTCTGACTAAGCTCTTTCTTTTGAAGTCTCCACCAATTAAATATCTTGACACATTTGTTTTGTATTTCCTATTACAATGTTGCTGTTAAAATAAATATCATCATTAAACCAATTTCTTACTTTTTACTACTTTTCAAAATTCAAAATATTACATTATTTTGCTACTTTTAATAATAATAATAATAATAATAATAATAATAATAATAATAATAAAAAATATGAATAAATAAATGTTTGAGTCTGGAAATATATTTAATAATTTTATATTCTTAAAAAGATTTGTTATTACTAAAATTGTGTACATGTAAACGATGAAAACAAATATAAAAGATGAGCAGTCCAGCTCCACTATTTGGCATTTAAATAAACTGCAATATTTTATTGTGGGTTTTTTTTTCCCTTCAGCTCTACGCACTTATAAAAGTGTAGCTATGAGGAATTATGACACTATCAGTTTCAAACAAATTATTTCTTTATTATTTAGGTATGAATAATTGATCACCCCTTTAAATTTGTTTTTTTCCAACGAGAGTACATGGGGAAAAAAGTATCTAAGATATTTAGGTTGAGGGCTCTATTTTCTGAAGATAATGTAATGATTGAACTTGATCAATCCTCAATCACAATTTGATTTGGTATATCCTACTATTTCTATATTAGAAATAGTAGGATTTACCAAAAAAACAAAAAAAAAAAACCAGACTTTAGCCATGTTGCATATTAATTTTAACAGAAAAGCATAATTTTCTATGGAATAAATCAAAATTTCATAATAAATCTAGGGAATGGACTGGAATGGAATCTCTTCCATTACATGATGTGTTAGTATGTGCTAGTACTTGCATGATCTTTTATTTTACAAAAATGCATGGTTAAGTAGGCGAATTGGAATGCAACATCTCTCACATTTGGTAAGCTTGATTTAACTGCACCCATACACCCATACACCCATACCCACACATAAAGCTTTCAACATGCCCAAGAAAAGAAGACATGGGTGTATACATTTATTGATTTCAATTTTAAAATATATGTTCTAGAATATATATTTTATTTGTATAGCAATTTTAACAATAAATATTTTCACATAGCAGCTTTAAATGAATATATCAATAGATATGCTTATCTAGCAGCAGTAAGAATTTTTCCTTCCATGCTACTTGAAGTACTTTTTATGTTTACTTTTCCAACAATTATGCTGTAATTTTCTGTTTGTTTTAGGGGGCACGTGTGATTGTTATACCTGGGTGCGCTATAATATTTCTGGAGCTACATTTAGAAAATATAAGAGATTTCTTGTGAGAAATTTCTTTGTTACATGAAATTTATTGAAAGTGTTTGTGGTAATTGTATTATGACTAAGGCTGTGTAACAAATGCAGTACTGAAACACAGAGTTCCCTACTTCTATATAATATAGATTCAAGATTTTTATTGTCATAAGAATTTTATTATACCTAGGTGTGTTTGAAAATAAAAATCATGAATCTTGAATCTATATTATTGCTGTACATAATTGTCATAATTAAAGAACATCAATTAGCCCAGTTTATCTATATTCAAAAAAAGGTGCACATATGTACAGTAGACAGGTTAGTTGTCATTATTAATGTTTTCAGTTTTAAAACTGTTTTTACCAACCATAATTTTATTTGGTATATTTGTATACAGGATGCTACATGAGCAAGCAAATGACTTTTTTTTCCTTCAACAGCTGCTGTTAAGCAGGCACCTGTGATTGCTGCAGTGAGAACATAAATGAACACTGATGATTCAAGGTACACCTCTGAGGAGAAATTATGAAAATCAAGTTGCCTGCACTGGATTCTGCCAGAGGAAGCCTTCAACATAGTCTTTCTTGTTTATTTTCTTTTGTTTTTTTCATTTGGGGAGTAGGGGGCAAGCCACACAGGTCATTGCATGATATTTTTGTAGTGGTGCTAATTTGTTTTTTGTTTGTTTGTTTGTTTGTGTGTTTGTCCATTTTCCCAAAATGCGATACAATGTTCTAAATAGCTAAATTCCAGGAAAAAAGTATTTTGTTATTGCCATTATTTTTCCTCACGTATTAACTGCTTGATGAAAACATATATCTTTTGAAGGTTATAGGGTTCACTTTTTTCGCCTAGTTTTTAGTCATTAATGTGTTTCAACTCACAAAGGTACTCTCAAGTGCCCTCATTATGCTTTCACTGCTTGGTTGCACAAAGTCTCTTCTGTGTTCTCTGATCAGATGTTGGAATCACACTTGTTCATAAACGATCAAAATGTTCTCATTAAAAGAATCCACTACAATGACTTATGATTAATGCATAAAATTTGGCAGTGTAAATCATAATTAGATAATCATATCCATTTACAAGGCCAATACAATTCAGATGTCACATGTAATACTTTTACATACTGGAGCAATTGTGCAAAACAGAAGTAAAAATGATTGTGTGCTAATCTTATTTTGTGTGTGTGTGTGTGTGTGAGAGAGAGAGAGAGAGAGAGAGAGAGAGACAATTTTTTTCACCTTTGTGTTTCTCAATAAAAATTAGAGGACGATAATAAATTACCCTTTATACACTGGCCTAGCATTATACATTGACCTACTAACTGTTGAAAGCAGAGTCCAAGGGATCTGTGACACAGCTTACCTCAGACAAGATGAGAGTGCTTTTTGCCATTACTGTGTATTTGCCAGTCTGTTTAAGAACTGTGGAACAAATCTGTTCCACAGCTTGTGTTGAACTGGGCTGTTCAAGGAGTGACTCATTTTAGGCGGAATATCCTTTTATGGTGAACACTTCGTGGCTCTGTTTTTTTCTTTTCATGACTGGATAACTTGGAGGTTAGAGGAGATTTGCTATACTAACTCAAACTGACATTTTCCAAAAGTCTACTGTGGAAGATTTTAGTATGCATGGACAACGTTTTGGCCATAAAAAAAGAGAGAAAATATAAATATAAATGAATAAACCAAATATGGTAAGGCTGTGGTTTTGTGAGGAGCAATTACCTGAGATGAACCAAGCCCACAATCCCACCAAGCTCACAGTCCTACTTTGCTTTTAATACAGCAAATTGTTATTTTCTTCATCCTCTACTTACAGAGACTTGTTTATTGGTATCCAAAAGTTTACTAGCATGGTTAAGACAATAGTGTGCAAGACATTAAACACTGGCTGTCTACAATTTAAAGCTAATTTACTCTTAAAATTCTTGAAAAATACACTTCTTATATAAGCTGCTCAATTTTCCCACACTTTTGATGTTCTCAAGCCAACTGTGAAATATAATCTCTCCAGCAGGTCCTGAGTCTATCCCTGAGGTCTACTTCCAGTGGGGTATGCCTGATTCAGCTCTAGCAGAAATAAAACAATGGCTCTCAATGGCTCCCCTTGATTCAGAGGAGCAACACCATGCATGCATAGGAGCAAACAAGCATGTTTTTCCAACAGCAGGAAAAAACTACAGAATGCACACAAGATCAATCAGTCCAGGAATACAAGAACTTTGAGGCTTCAGCCCTAGCTGCTGTTAGACTGGGCCACCCCTGTGCAAAATAAACAAAAGTGGAACAAATTTAGAAAAGTAGAATTGAATATTTAGATCCTAGGTTAAATAGGTATAGTTGAAGAAATGTTTCCTTTCAAATTAAAGGGAATGCACAAACCTCTTGGTATTCAATTACATGTTTATTGAATCTCATTTAAAATCTCATGAAAGTCAACAGATTTTTATGATTTGAGCTTGAAAAAGGCTTATAGGTACTTTAGAAACTGTGCCACCTGGTTTGTGTGCTGAAGGTTTCAAGTTACACAAATGTTTGAGTTCTGATGATGATATGAATAGGCTTTCCATCAGAAAAATATATCATTATCATGAGCTACATGCAGCAATAAAGAAAAAGAGCACAATTGCATTTTTCACAGTAGCGCTTTTCTGACATCCAAAAAAAAAGAAATCTAAAGGTAAATGCAGTTACATGAAATCATTCTCATGTTTGCACCAAAATGGTCTTTCTGCAGAACATCTGTTCAACCCACTTCCTCCAAGCCTCAGAATCATGACTCATTGCAGAGGCATTTTGGCTTTCACAAATCCCATAAAGTCTTAAGTACTTTATTTATTTACGGTCTCCTGAGAAAGGAGAAATCTACTTTTGATCACTGACATTTTACACTACTTTAGATTTTAGAAGGAATAAACAGACTGTCTTCTATCTATAGACATTAAACATGGTGATAGTTCTCTGTGATGCATTCTACATTTATTTTTAACAGTTCTCACACTACATTGTAGTCACCTATTTAGGGTTATAACATTATCTGCAAACTGAGTTTTGTTATTCAGTAGTAACTGTTACAAACTACTGAATTTAATCTAGAACATGTTTATCTTATTTAATATTCACATATTTTTGTATCAAAACTAAAAAAAACTTACATGACAGTTTGCTCTTTTTACCAGAAATCATTTATTAAAGGTGTTAAAAAAATAATAAAATAAAGGCACAAATATAAAACAGAAATAGAATATTGTCTATTACATTTTACTTAAACATTTTAATGGAGGCTTGTTTTGTAGCCATCTTCCAAGATGCAGAAAAAACTAAGCAGCTATATCATAATTACACAGATGTACAGCTTGTGTAACAAAATTAACTAGGCAAAACATACTACTCAAGAGAATGCAGAATCTGCATTTTGCAGTTTGAGTGAATGCACTAATATCCAGCAACCAAATGGCTGGATTAAATCCAGACATATTTCTTATCTGGTGTGTGACTTACTCAAGGTTACTCAAATTTGTAGTTACTTGAACCCTATGTACACAACCTGCTTACAATGTATAAATAAATAGAGCTATAGAACCTTGAGTAAGCCTCACACCAGATAAGAAAGGATGTCCGGATTTAATGGATATTTGATGTTAAATAAATCATTAATAAATATTATTTATGATGAAACAAGCAAGAGAGCAAGTTCTCCAACATGCTTGGAACACCAACAAACTACATATACTGAGTACACACACATACATATATTAGGGAGCAAGTGAGTCAGTTTTGAAATGTTGATGTGTTTGAAGCAGGTAAAATTGTCAAGCAGAAAGATCTGAGAAACTCTGTGATAAAGCTGTTGAGCTAAAGAGCTGGGTCAGAGTATCTCCAGAATAACAGGTCTTCAGGAGTGTTCCCTGCATGCATTAGTTAGTAATTAGCTTAAGTGGCCTAACGACAGGTAAATGGGTGTCCAAGTCTCCTTGATGTGCATGGGGATTTTCTAGCTAGTCCAAATCCTACAGAAAGGCTATTGTATTACAAATTTCTGAAATGTTTTAGGCTGGCTATGATAAAAAGTTATCAGAACACACAGCGCACAGTGCTGTAGCATATCACAACATATCACAGCATAGCACATCACTGCAGAGCAGTCAAAGCTGACTTCTGTCCAACACCAAAAGGAAATAATATGGTCAAATGAGCATCAGAACTGGACAATGGAGTGGGAAGAGGGTGGACCGGTTGGATGAATTATGTTTCATTTTGCATGTGTATGGCCAGGTCCCTTACCTGGAGAAGAGATGGCACTAGGATGTAATATGGGAAAACAGCAAGCAGGCAGAGGCAGTGAGATGTCAACGTGTTGCCAATGTTCTGTTGGGAAACCTTGAGATGTACCTCTGAGAAAACCTCTGACATGTACCACTTACACAAGCTCTGCTTAGCCAAGCAAAAATTGTTTATGTACAGTTTCAAGACAAAGAATTTAACATGTTGCTGTGGCTGCCAAATTCCCCTGATCTTAATCCGATTGAGCATCTTACCATGTGATGGACAAACATTGAAGCTCTACCTCAAACCTTACAGGACATAAAGGATCCGTCCACACCTTAAAAGGTCAGAGGTGTTTGTCAGCACATGGTGGAACTACACAGTACTAGACAGGTGGTTTAAATTTTATAAAGAGGATAATACTTAACAGCTGGGTGTTACTAATGAAATGGTGTTCTGGTGTCTCTAAAATAATATATATACAATATATGTACTTTAGATGGTATATGGTATATTTGGTATATAAATAAAAATCCAATAAAAAATATAAATAAATAATAATACATCATTTTTCTGATGAAAACATTGATTTACCTGCAGAAACAGAAGAGATGGCATGTAGCACTTGCCTTTTTTTTTTTTTTTTTAAACCTTCTCATACTCATTAATATAGACAGGATTGTTTATTAATGCGTATGGCCTGGATCAGAACTATTTCACCTCTGAATGTTTGTAGACATTTCTGCTAAGTTGTTTTCTTTTGGATCTTCTAAGGAAATCCAAGCAGACACAAGACAAAACTTAAGACTCAAACCCAGTGCGTCATCACAGGGTTTGGAACTAAAGGAGCAGTGAGTCATCAGTGCTACAGACTGCTCTATTCTTTATATTTTTTCCAAAGATATTTTTTTTCCAACTACTAACTTGCCATTTTTTAGTTATAATCTATAAAATAATATTTAGTGTAGGAGAGTAACACAAACAAATAATAAATAAAAAGAATGGTTTTAGCATGTTGATTATGTTCATTACGAAGTATTGAGGGTTAATATAACTCTCCTTATAAGGCAGATGCATGTTTATCTGACTGCTTCTTTTGTTTACTTTCAGAAGGACAAGACCCAAACCATTCACTTGCTGTAGCAAACATTTCCAATGCATAGACCAAGTGAAGAGAGTAGCTTACACTAAATAATATCAATCAACAGAAGCTAAATTAACACATCAAGCTAGCATGACAGTTAGGGCTGGAAAAGAAAAAATGATTAACTCTCTCCATAACCAAATTCATTCAATCTCTGTTTATCCTCATTACTCTGTTCCAACTTCTGCCTATGACTCATCTTTCCACATGGAAACATTTTCCCTTCTGATGCCTTAAGGGAAGCATTTACTCATTCATTCAGAAAGTGGGTTTTAATGCTTCTTTGTATATTCAAGTAACATGCAGCATCAGCACTTTTTAGTATTTTGTATGATGTGAAAACAACAAACTGTTATTGTTAAAATGTTGCTTAGTAAAAAATATTGTTGCAAAACAATACAAATAACAATTAATATAAATATCCTTTTTGTAAAATGCTGGCCTCAATACTACTGCTTTGTTGGACCCAGAAAAAATATATTGTAATATGAAAATGGATTCCTTGTGGCATTGATGTGTCTTTTATATGTACTTTATATATTTAAAGTATGTATAATGTATAATTATGCCTGCTGGTACATTTATTGAGGAGATTATTTATGTTTAAAATTCAAGGTTTTTATTGTCAGTGCCATCATATGTGCAGACATACAGAGGAATCAAAATACTGTTTCTCTTCTCTATCAAGTGTTTACATTTTCAATACTATATATAAATTTTGTATCAGAATATCAGCAGTCAGTGCAATATAGAAACAAATTTGTATGACAGATTTAAAAGCACTTTTGTACGTCGCTCTGGATAAGGGCGTCTGCCAAATGACCTTAAATGTAAATGTAAATGTATGGAGGTAGCAGCATTGTACTTGTAATATAGAGACGTATACACCGAGTGCATTTGTTGTGTTTGCATTTGATCCCTCCTTCCACCTGCTGTTTGAAAAAGAGATGATCAGCAGTGTTACTAAACCATGTCATTTTAACTACATATGCCTTGAGTTTAACTTGATTTTTATCAATCATGAAAAATTCATCATTGACATTTAGCATTTTAACAACTGAAGAACAATCAAGACTATGTAATAGAATTAAGTCTATGTAAAATAAAAAAAATGTGATTTTTTTAAATATATTTTTTAAAAATGTTTATAGTTTACATAGTCTTATTTAATACTATTAAAATATCTTTAGTTGTTAAAATGCTCATACACACTTATCCTCCCCCTTCTCTTTGGTTCCAAAAGAGCATCTTGCAAAGGATAACAGAAACAGAGTGACGAATATGCTTTGGTCTACAATAAACAATGCCGTACTGGACAAATTTAAAGAACAGCACTTTTTTCCATAATACCCTGCAGACTTTGGCATAGCATCTTTTGCCTACACATGTGTACCAGATGCTTCAGCTGTCTGTGACCCCCCCGACATCTTCAGAGTTCAAAGTCTTTGTCAGCTGCTCTCGTCTTTGATCAGTGTAAGATTTGCATTATAGTAAATGAACATTTTATTGGCACGGACTCAACAGTTAAAGACACTAATGCATAAAGATATTTTTACTGACATGCTTAAGTTATGATCTAGCATAAACTCTTACCGTTCAAAGGGTTTCCAAGGTTACAAACACTGGGGTCTTTTAGTTTACATTAGCAGCATGATAAACTACAGTGCTGATAAGTGTGGATGACATAATAAACATACTCCAGGTGTGCAGGAGAAAACAGAGGAGTTTAACGGCCAGTTCGTAATGTGAATTTTCAGAACACTTCAGAACACAGACACAGATTTCAAATAGATAAGGGTGAAATTCATTTATTTGTCCTTTTATTATTTGCTTCTGTTGAACCTGCAAATAAATCTCCAACAAAGATAAATGCATTTACTATCACATGAAAACTGATCTAGGTTCTGCGTGGTAACAGCCGACTTTGCCTGCCAAAGCCAGATGTCCAAACCACCCCAGCCCCCTTCGGAAAAGAGCAATAAAATCCAACAGCCTGATGTAGCACAATTTTCATTCTACAGTCAGTATACATCAAAACAGACTTCTTGGTTTATTTTATTTTCAAGTTTACTTGCTTATTCCTAATGGGGAAAAAAACAACTATTAGCAGAATAAAACAAGAAACAGGACAATCACATACATGTAATGTAAAAAAAAACAAACAAAAAAAACGTTCCTTAAGAAGGTTTAAGTATTCTGAAGTGTTCTATGAATTCTGGCCAATTTCATTAAATATCAAACGTTACAGCACTGAACACCATTAGCTTCAGCCCATACACCCCATAAGCATGACATATTACACGCACATGGTTTGGTTTTCCCAACTGTGCACGGTCCTTAAGCCTTTATAACGCACTTTCAGCATTAACTAAAAACGTCAAGTTTTTGCTCTCTGTGTACATTATAGAAGGAAATAACTTCATTGTTCAACTGCAAAATCAAACCCAACTTCCAACAGACACATGCATAGTAAAGGATAAGCATCTGGGAGAGTCCTGTAAGTCACTCCCGGGCAAAAACAGGAAGAACATACTTAAGACCTTTGAAATCACACAGTTTAGCTGAGAAGATGGAAAAGGGGGTGGTTAAGGGTAGGGGGATCAGTTCTCAAGGAAAGCCACGTAGTCAGTGAGTCTGGCCAGCTGCTGCTCGTTTGGAACCAGAGAGACAGGGGGAGGATCTGGAGAGAAAGAACAGTGAAGAAGGGAGTATGAGTCTGACAAGAGAATATAAATTTCATAAACCCTCCCCATTATCTACACAACTTCAAGTGCTAAGAATCCTTTAAGGTGAATGTGACTAAACTCATAGAGAGCTAACTATGCATAAAATGAACAAATGTTAAAATGTGCACACTACAGCAGTGCATGTATAAAATGACATGATGTGGGAGAAATGTGTGAGCGGTAATTTATGTGGTTACCATGGAGAACAGACAGTGTGTTTTTCTACATAAGAGGGGAGTATAACTGGAACATTACAGACAGATGATTCAGAACTACACATGGAGAGAAATGGAAAGTTTTTTCTTTAAACAAAAAAGAAAGAGTGCCCCCACCTGGTTTCTGTGGTAATATCATCCGGGCGTTGGGATCTGCCTGCCAACCATGACTGATTACACCTTAAGAAAGGGAACAAAGTCTGGATTGGTTTCTTAAAAGAAAAATCTTGTTGTGACACCATAACACAATAAACTGGCGAGAAAGAAACTAAGAGAGAGAGAGAGAGAGAGAGAGAGAGAGAGAGAGAGAGAGAGATCTAGTAGAGGTAGGAACTGATGAGTTTAGCTTATTAGCATTTAGTTTAAAGAATATGAAGTTTAGTAAGATTAGTTTATGGATATGATGGTATGTTAATGATAAAGTAACAAATGCTTTCTTTAATTGACTTCATATTATGGGATCACTTTACAACTAGTATGTTTTCGTAAAGCTCATTACACATGACAGGGACCCTTCATCTGTAAGGCAGACATGTCAATAAAGAAATTAGAAGCCTCTTAATACATCATAACAAATAATGAGGCATCTACTTAAAAGAAAGAGCTGCGAAAATTTATGCTCTCTCACTATATACACATTTTTTTCTGAGTATTAAAAAAGATATCTGTTTTAGAGAAAGAAAATAACCAAATGAGAAAAAAAAAATGAATAATGTCTGAATTCTGTATCAAATGTTCTACTGTAACTGGCTCAAATCTAATGGGCTCTACCAACGTGACACAAAACCACCTGCTAAGACATATTCTGTAGAAAATGTGTATGTCCATATATAAGAATATGTGCACGAAAATCTTGCATGCCCAGTGTCATGCAAGAAGCAACACACATGGCTCTAAATTATTGTTACCGGTACAAACATGGCCAAAAGATCTGAGAATGACACAAAATTAATTTTCTCATTTCTCAATATTAATTTTAATTTTCAATTAAAGTCTGTCACTTCAGTGTTTTCTAGATCTTTTTATCAGATGTTACTATGGTTGACTGATGTATAATTACAAGCATTTCATAAGAGTCAAAGGCTTTTATTGACAATTACATTAAGTTTATGCAAATAGTTAATATTTGCATAAACTTAAAACATATTATGACTAGAGATAAGTTGCTTCTTTTTCAGCGTTGCATGCTGTCAATCAACCTTTGGGCCACATCATAAGTGATGGTTGCCCAGTCATGCATAATCTATGTTTGGAGTTTTTCAGAATTTCTGGGTTTTTGTTTGTCCACCTGCCTCTTGAGGCATCACATGATCTCAATGGTATTAAGGTCTGTGGAATTTCCTGTCCATGGAGCCAAAATTTATTTGTTTTATTCCCCAAGCTACTTAGTTATCACTTTTGCCATACGGCAAAGTGCTCAATTATGCTGGAGAAATCGAGAAGTGGCTTTCGCATGACACGGACCGATGGTAGTGCTCACCTTTTCTTCTCCGAACAAGGTTTTTTTTCAGATCAGATGCCCTGAACAATTGGAAAGGGGATTCATCTGAGAAAATAACATTACCCCAGTACTCACCAGTCCAATCCCTGTAGCTTCTGCAGAATATCAATCTGTCCCTGATGATTTCATAGAGATAAGTTGCTTCTTTTCTGCCCTTCGTGGCATCAGGTGTAAGTGCAATCTTACTAGCAACAATATCCTTGCCTGTGAATCCCTTTTTGTGCAAAGCAATGATGACTGCACGTTTCCTTGCACACATGTTCATTTTCATGGCAAAGAGGGACTTTGAAATTAATTGCAATTGATCTAATCACTATTCATAACGTTCTATATGAATATTGCAATCATAAAATCTGAGGCAGAAAAATTATGAAAAATAATATTTTGTCATTCTCAAAGCTTTTGGTCCCATAATGCTCTCACACAAGAACACATACTACATAGAATGATAGAATTTTTTTTGTGATTAATAAATTGCTCAGGGAAACATAAATCCAAAAATGTTGATCAAGACTTGTTTAATATTTAAAAATTTTATGTGTTCTGCAAGTAGCTAATAAAAAAACGTATACTGAGCATCAAAATGACTTCCGCTGTTTGATTGTAAAATTAAATCTTACCCTTTACTGCTTCTTCCACAGAATATCCCACAAATGAGGCAAAGTCTTCTGCACTGATTGAGGTGTATGCTTGGGCTACAAGGCCATATGCCCTCCTGCGTGTCGACTCTAATTGGGAATAAAATACAAAACCAGGTGTGAATCTGTTTGTAGATAATCTGATCCATACACATTAACCAACACTGCAAAAATTTCTTCCCAGAGAATCTACTAGCATTTGATATCAGAAATCAGAAAGCTTTTTATTGCTAAGTAGGTTTGCACTTACAAGGAATTTGTTTTGGTCGCAGGAGCTTTTCAATTGCACATTTTAAGATAAATATAATATA
>JAOTRN010000048.1:4160810-4176118 GCA_028566695.1 Bagroides melapterus
GGCAGGTCCAGAAAGCAGAAGTGGTCAGGAGCACTGAGAGAGAGAGAGAGAGAGAGAGAGAGAGAGAGAGAGAGAGAAAAGCAAAGAATAATGCTTGTCATTGCATAATGGTTGAGGACAATGTACATTGTGCAAATTGATGGGAGACAACATCCAACATGCCAGGTCACCAAAACCCTGGTTGTAGGAAGGCAAGTTGAAACCTTTGCAGAGGTTGAATTATGTTCAGAGGTAGACCTACAAGCAGAGGGATGTAATAGTCAAGTCTCAAAATGACAAGAGTCTGAAAAGGTACCTGAGTGGCCTGTATGGATGAAAATGGCCAAATTCTTCTGATGTTGTTAAAGAGGAAACTGACATGATGGTGAAATTAGCAATATATGAAGACAAGGACAGGTGATTGTCGATGGTTACCCCAAGATTGTGAGTAGTGGCTGAAGGGAAGATCAGAGAGAAGTAGTTGAGGTACCAACAAATAGCCTGCACCTATTGATCAAAAAATTATGGTGGGGCATTAAAAAAACAAAAGTCCTCTCAGGAATTGTGGCTTGAGGCCAATTAGTGCTTTATAGGTCAGTAGTGGTATTTTAAAATCATTGTGAAATTTGACTGGGAGCCAGTGCTTTGTGGATAATGGGAGTGATGTGTTCATATCTTTTGGAACTGGAATACCCATGCAATATATTTCTTATATATTTCTTAGCAGGTAGTTAATAAGCATCTAATATCTAATGTCATTCCATATTCCTCAACTTTATTAAACAGTAAAAGCAGTAAAAGGCTTAAAAACAGAAGTGACAGAAACTCTGAAGAGGATTATGGTCAAATTATGGTCAGTCAAATAAAAATGAGACAGGAGAGGGCTGTTCCTTAATTCCAACATCAAAGTCATGCAGCACCATCAAGGAGACACAACCCTAATCCGTGGCCAGTAGTATGTAATTTACCACTTTACCCACTGCTGTCTCTGTGCTTGGAGAAGGGAAGGTTTGATATTGGCCAGTTGGACAGCTGACAGGTTTCAAGGTCAGGATTTTTAATCTGGGGTTTAATAACCACTTGTTTTGATGTTTTAGATAAATTGCAAGTGCTTATGGAACAAATTATTATTTTTACAAGAGGTCTGTTTTCTTCTGGCATAATCTGTTGAAAAAAAGTACAGTAGGTACTGGATCTAGTATTCAAACTGATTTTGAAACGGTTAATGCTGATCTTATACAGTAATGTTGTTATAGGTTTTAAAGTCATATTCAACAATCTTTGCCTTATTTTTTCAAATTTGCCATTGAATTAATTCATGATGTCATCACGGCTGCATATTGATGGTATGCAGTTTCTGCAGTTGCATTTTTCCAGTTACTTTTGCTACAGTACTGAATAAAAACTATGATTATTTTAATCATTAGACACTGGATATTATGCAACTTCCTCCTACTTAACTCCAACAAGACAATAAGTACACTATATGGCCAAACATGTGTAGACACCTGAAAATAACCCCTTATATGTGTGGCTCCCAAAAATTCTATACATGAAAACAACGCAAGGTCACAGATTGCACAGAATCCTTACCCCAAACCCCACTGATCACTGATCACTGATCACATGGTCAGTTTCTGACCTGACTAATGCTCTTGTAGCTAAATGGGCAAATCGCCAGAGTCACGCTTCAACATGTAATGGAATATATCTGGATTGGGACGCTCAAAAAGCACAAAAGTGCCCATATAGATTATTTTAATGTACTGTAGTCTGCCATATATGATTTTTTAATATATAATTAATAAGGATCTTAAATTATTGGCCACTCCTGCTATACAAAATGTTTAAAGAGGTAAGAAAGGACTGGAAAAAAGGATGAAAATAGAAGATGCCCAAATTTTTATAACCCTGTCCATCAACGGTGAATTACTGTCATGCAACCTTTGCCTGAAGCACAACATTTACAATTAGGTCAAATATTTGCTTTTACTTTTCACTGGGATGTGATTTTGACTATTTTGAGGGCCGTTTAATGAGGGGTCAGAATGTTGCATATGTGCCAGGATCACAGCCCAGATTCTTCTGTAGCTGGTTGACCAATCTGATTGGTGGACATTTCTGTCCCACTGGTATTTTTTACTTCTGTGTTACTATTTCTAGAGGAATGCAGGGGTGATGGCACCAGCGCACTCCACTCAACCTTAGATGTTTACAACTATGTCCTGCCATTTTATATTGTCTCCAATACAAAGCACTGAGGGATAAATATGATCGCCCATGTCTGTCACTGGAATTGTTTGACCTTCCTACAATCACGTCATGTGAACTAAAAATACATGATGTAGGACAACAATGGGAATATAAATAGTCATGTTGACAAGCAGGTAACAATCACACAGACTGAAAAGCTTTCTCTTTAGTAATTATGATCTCACAGGATGGAGAGACATATATTAGTTCTGTTGCTGCATCTGCATGCCTCAAAGACACAAAATGGTGTGCTTTAAAGCCTATAAAGACTAAAAGTAACAAAGAGAAGAGAAGCAGCAAGCAGCCAGGGATGGACTTTTTGTGTCCCCCTGTGCTGGTTGACATGCTCAGTCACCACTGGAGGGACCTACAGGATGGCTTCTCTGACCCTGCTGAGCTCAATAAGATTTTAGTGTTTCAAAGTGATGAACTGAGGTGGACTGCACAGAAACGTGGTGAGTCTGAGCTAGAAGAATTTGTTGACAATAATAATAATAATAATAATAATAATAATAATAATAATTAGTATTATTGTTGTTGTTGTCATTGTTGTTTTTGCTCATGTCATTATAGCATGTTTTATTTTAACTAAAAATGAATAAAACTGTTTTTAAGTTGTTTGAAAATGGGAAAGGGATGCAGGTTTGGATGAAAAGTGTGAAATAGTTTTGGGGAAGTGACATTAAAATCCCTGTTTATTCTGGTGCAAGCAATATACAGTCATTGGGTATGTGCAGGTTATTATTTTTAGATCTGATGATCTAAGAGTGTATGTAGATGAGTATGAAGAAAAGAAGGAACCTGGGTAGTAGGTTGGGAGCAAGACTTCAAGAGCAGAAGCAGTTTTGTTGTCTGTATACAGAAACTAGGAGCCAGTGTAACTTTTAAAGTGTAGGGGTGATGTAGTTTAATCAACCCTGGTTTTGACATTGACATAAAATGTGATGACAAGGTGGTAAAATGTGAAAGCACTGATGGCACAACCATTACCTATGGAATAGAAGATAGACAAAACCGTTAACTGTGTATTATTCAAGTCAGTATTTTTGAACATGCACAAATTTGCTTTTCCACACCATAATGCAAACTTTCATTTCTTTATAATAATGTAAAAAAAATTATTTTAATTTTTTTTATTAATTTAGCATGGGATGCATTTATTTGGTATCAAATGACCTGTGAAGCAAATGTATTTGAGATACACAGCATAAACTCATGCTCCATGAGATCTATTTCTTTGTAATGATTATGTTATTATTTTTGTACATACTGTAATGCAGGGCTATAAATTTCAACATTGCTGCAAATTCAGCTCAGTCTAGCCTTCATGCTTCCAGAATGCTGTGCAGTGCCTGTGGAACTGAATACACTAGCATTTAGTTTTCCCAAAAAGAGAAAGAATGGAAAGAAAAAGAATGAATACCTAAATAAAATAAAAAATAATACTTTTTCTTAAGGTCAAAATGAGCACTAACTGAAAACGTAGGCGTTACTTGGGACATATAAACACTAGATGGCAGTGTACACATGAAATGTAGAATAAATAGATTAATGGTCATTAAAAGGCGTTCACTTTGGTGGAAACACATCACGATATAGTACTCAGTTCCAGAACACTCCAGGCACCCTATCTATCCACTTGCCTCTAAAAAATATTGGTGCCCATTCTGTATACTTGCCTCCAAAATTATTGGCACCCTATCTGAACACTTAACTCCAAAAGTATTTGCACCCTGTCTGTCCACTCAGGGAGGAGTTTTGCCACAGCTTGCACCTCTCACATTTTGTTTCAAATATGTACATATATTATTATGTACTTAATAGTAGCTTCAAATGCATTCCATAATTTTTGAGTGAAATTTGGTTTGAGGCTAAAAGGCTACAGTGTGATGCATTATGGTTACATCATGTCTACGTTTGTAATAATAAATAATAAAGACACACCGATTTTACTCAAATTCAATCATGGCAGGCACGACAAGCTTACCTGCATCAAGTGTGTGTGACGTTCCAAAATAAATGAGTGCCTAATTTGAGATCTGGTATGAAATGGCTGCACATGAATTACAATAGTTCCTGATGATTAATGAACTGACAGAAAATAATTACACCCTATTATAGGCCTTTGGTCTTTGGAATACAAGCAGGAGCTGACAAGTCCACTGTGCATTGCTGCAGCACAGGGTTTTACTGACTGCTTACTGTACCTGATTGAGCATGGAGCTCATCCAAATTTCAGTGCAGGAGGAAAGGCCGCGCTTCATGAGGCATGCAGCAACGGTAACACCGAATGTGCAGAGCTACTTCTAGAGCATGGAGCCAATCCAAATCAGCTGACAGAGGACGGTCAGGCACCTTTACATTTATGCAAGACACCCCAATCACTCCGGTATGAGATCTTTAATGTCTAAGCATTCAAAAATTATTTTTATTGGAAGATTTATTTTTTTTGAGTTGATTTTTTATTATACTTGTTATGTCAAAACTAACAAACTGAAAGGACAAACAGACCAAAAGCCATCTGGCAAACGGAGCCATGTTCCAGGTCATTGGGTATAATATTGTACAGTGGTCTGATGCAGAGCTTCTTTATTCTTCTTTATACTAAATAGAATAAATAAGTAGTATACACCTATCAGGCATAGCATTATGACCACTGACAGGTAAAGTAAATAGCACGAATTACCTCTTCATCATGGCACCTGTTAGTGGGTGGGATATACGTATTAGGACATAGAACATATTTTCCTCAAAGTTGTGTTAGAAGTTTGTCAAGGGCCAAATTCTGATTGCTAGAGGACTGGGTCAGAGCATCTCCAAAACTGCAGCTCTTGAAGGTGGTCTGAAGGTGGTCTGATGAAATATGTTTTCTTTTACATCATGTGGATAGCCGTGTGTGTGATCACATGCCACCAGGATGCACAATAAAGGAGGCAAGCTGGCAGAAGCAGTGTCATGTTTTCGGCAATGTTCTGTTGGGACCTGTTCTTGCCTTGGTTCCTGCCATCGATGTGGATCTTACTTTCACACATACCATGTACCTAAGCATTGTTTCAGACAATGTACACTCTTTCATGGAAACAGTATTCTCTGATGGCTGTGATCTCTTTCAGCAGAATAATGCACACTGTCACAAAGCAAAAAATGTTTCAGGAAGCACAACAAGTTTGAGGTGTTGACTTAACCTCCAAATTCCTCAGATCTCAATCCAAATGAGCATCTGTGGTATGTTCTGAGCAAACAAGTCTGATCCATGGAGACCCACCCTCGCAACTTGTAGGACTTGAAGGTGCTGCTACCATCTTGGTGCACCTTCAGGGGTCTAGTGGAGTCCATACCTCAACAGATCAGGGCTGTTTTGGCAGCAAAAGGAGGACCAACACAATATTAAGAAGGTGGTCATAATGTTATGCCTGATCCGTGTAAATTACTATTTAAGCAGCCTTAGATATAATTCTATCCATAGCACAAAGTAATAGACAGAGAAAGAGGCCATCCTTATTTTTGAAAAATACATGACTGCAATATTTTTAGCCCAGATGAGTCACAGTTTTTGTGAATGCTGCAAAAAAAAAAGGGCTATGATCAATCTGATATGATAGTAATTACCTGTTCAAAACAGCTGTGCCAAGGCCCTGGTGCGTCATGGTGCCAATGTTGACCATCCTACTGAGGAAGAAGAGGACACTCCATTACTTATTGCTGCAAGGCATGGCCTGCCACACCATGCCCAGCTGTTCCTGAGATACGGAGCAAACGTTGACCACACGAGCAGCTCAGGAGAAACAGCATTAGGTGCAGCATGTTTAGAAGCTCAGCAAAAGCTGGGAGAAGATCAGAATGAGGGGCACCTTCAGGTCTGCCGTCTTCTATTGAGTTATGGAGCTAATGTAAATCTAGCTGACAATGAACAACGCACCCCTCTTCATAAGGCAGCCCGCAATGTCCAGATCAACTTGGTGCAGCTTCTTCTGGATCATGGGGCAGACATCAATGCCATTGATTATAATGGGTGTTCACCGCTGTCAAACGTACTGCAAAACGCTATATTACATCAGGAATGGCAGCCAGACATTGTGGTTCAAACCCTATTAAACCACGGATCTATTAAAGTCTGGCCACAAGCATTGCTCAAGGTTGGTAACCTGTAATTAAGAAGGTATTTAATACTTGCTAGTCTAATCTACTTTGTTTGTGACAAAGATTATGTTCCTTTGTGTAATTCTAATTTTGTACAATGATAGTTATTATAAAAGATATTTAAGACATGTTATTTCTGTGTTTTGAAGGTATTAGCAGCCTGTGCAGCTGCTCCAAAAACCGTGGAGATTCTGTTCAACTCCTACACTCTTGTTCCTGTAACATATAAATGGGTTGAAGCTATACCTGAAGACATTTTCAAAGTAGGTACTTTGGAGAAAACTACAGTATGCATTATAGAGCTGATTGTGTCACTATGTAAAACACTTTTATGAATTTCTCTAGCTTCACAGGTCATTTTATGACTCTCTTTTTGCTCTGGAATATAAACCACGCTCCCTGCAGCACCTGTGCAGATCCGCACTAAGAAAAGTCTTCGGCAAATACTGTTACATATTTATCCCTCAGCTTCCTATCCCAAAGATGCTACAAGACTATCTCCTTCTGAAACCTGAAGGCCACATTAACTAGAAGAGTTGAGTTTACATTTTACACGCACAAAAAAAACACTGATATTGAAATTAATTTGAAATGACATTTTTGTTGTAAAGCTGTTAACTTTAACCCACCAACCAAGAATCTATTATTGGTAGGACTACTTCTATTTTTGACTATGTGTACATAATACAGAGTTTGGTTCTTTAGTACATAGATGTATGGTGTTAATGTTTAAGCTGTGCAGGAGTGTCTTTTTGGACATATTGTTCACTGGTAAAGTTTTTTGGGATTTTCCTGTAACACTGCATGTCATTTGTAAAAAGCAGTATGAGATTCTTTGGGGGGAAAGCATCTCTGTTTTTTGGTTTTGTATTTTGTATGTGTGTGTGTGTGTGTGTGTCTGTCTGTCTGTCTGTCTGTAGGACATTGCACTTTTTTCACATTTATTTAAGTACTAAAGTCAGAAATTGGGTAGATTTACTGATGAAAGTAACTATTTGTGTTCCCATTAAAACAGAAATAAAGCAATTTTCTACTGAGTGACCCTTATTTCAATTCTTATCTTAGGAGTGATTTTCACAAATAAATATTTTATATTTAATAAATAATAAATTAAAAAAATATATATTTTGTCATGTTTTTCTGTAATGAGAAAAGAATGGATTGGTTGGGATGCCTTAATGATGACTTCAGTTAAGTGAGTTTTGAACAAACAGTAAAATGTGTGTAGAAATGTAAACCCTTTATCTATAGCCATGGACTTTTTTAATATCACATTTAAAAATTATCTATGTATATATTCTCTTGCATTTCCAGAAATAAACCACTCTTTCAGTGTCAGTGGATGCATTTTTGGTGTTATGTGCACACAGATTTATCCTAGACTTATTTGTACAGCTATTGCAGATGGACTCTGTAGGACTACTTTAAGATTTATGATGTGGTCAATGACCAATAATGACCAATGCTTGTGCCATAAAGCACTGTGCGGTTGATAACTATAACTACTGCGCCGCACTGTGGCAATTTCTCGTCCAACAAGAGACCGACAGTTTGGCTGAACAGTAACACCACATCTACCCCATGAGGAAACAAAAGAAAAATGTAAAATGTAACGAAAAAAATAAATGTGTACAAGAAATCTAATAACTCAACTGAGAAGTAATTTCTGGATCCGCAACCTCCGGATGGCGCCAGTGGGGCGAATCAAGCCACGAGATTTGGGCTAAAAGGTGGTCCGCAGAGCAGCGCGCGCCCATCAGCGGGGTTCATCAGCTCCGCGAGTCATTACGTCAGACGCAGGATAGGCGATGTCCATCCGAACCTGAACGTTTCGCTTATATAGGATACAATTTACGTAGTATAAAGTTATTTTTTTTCACATGGGAAAAGTTGCTGAAAGGTTTACATTTTTATTATACGGGATTCAGAAAAACTCGTGAGAATTGTGTGCCATAAAAGACATAAATGTCATTTTCATCTGAGATGAAGAAGAGTTCGACCGAGTATGAGCGCGCAGATCCTGGAGCAGAGACCGCTGGGTAAGAGTTACAGCGCAGCAGCTTGGATTGTACATACAGTACATCAGGGTGTGCGATATGAATCAGTGAACTGAATTACTGCAGGATGTCAGGTTCTGTTTCCTTCGTGAACAGACTTTTGATCTGTTTGTGTAGTTAAAAATGTTTTTGGATAATTTTGGTTATAACATTATTTATAACATAATTTTGGTTATAACATTCACCCTTGTTATGGCTTTCATGTTTGTTTGCTTGTTTTTATGTCATATTGAACATACCTCAGAGAGCTGCTGTGTATTTTTCTGTCTGTCGGTCTGTCTCCAGGCATGACTACAGTCCAGAGTCGTCTGCAAGCAGTAAGTGAATTTCTCTCTCTATCTTTATAAATTGTTGCTTCTTGGGTGTTGTAGCTTTGTTTACTGACCCAACCCTAATTATCTTTAAGGTTTATAGTGTGTTTACCAGTGGATGGGATTATATCCAATATTAGCCCTTTAATCTTCAAGTACAAGGTTGCTTATAAAGACACACACTCTTAGGGGAATACAAGAGCACGTCTCTTAATTCTCTCTTATATAAACAGCATTGATTGAAAGAATGGAAGAAAGCAAATACTGTCATGGGAAAATGAAAGTACAGCCTCCTTCAATTCTGTGTTTTTACTTATCAGGGCCTAAAAATGTCAAACTTCTATACACAAACAAATAACACCAAGGGACAACAACAAAAATAAGAACAATTTTATATGTAGTTTTTTTTTTAATTAATAAATTTCATTTTGTTTATTAACTAATAAAATTAATCTAGTCAAGTCAAGTCAAGAAGTTTTTATTGTTATTTCAGCCATATATAGATTACACAGTACATATTGAAATGAGACGTTTCTCCGTGAACATGATGCTATCATAAGAACAGACTTAAAGTTAGTCCTAGCATCTGTGCATCTGTGCAAACTAGTGCAAACAAACAATACACAACACAAAACAATACACAAAAACAGCACCAACAAGTAATAATGTAATAGCCTTAATGTAATCGCAGCAGTCTGATTGGTATTGAAATGAGTTGTGCGAAACAGCTGAATGTGCAAGACAGTATGTGTAAAGCTAGCAGAAACAGAAACAGCATGTGTATGTGTATTTGGTGCAGATCAGTGCAATCCACAAAGTTGAGTGTGTGTGTGTGTGTGTTTGGTACAGTTCAATTGTTGAGGGGGAGGATGACTTGTGGAAAGAAACTGTTAAACAGTCTGTTCGTGAGGGCACAAATGCTTCAGTACCAGATGGCAGGAGGGTGAAGAGTGTGTGTGTGAGGGGTGTGTGTGAGGGGTGTGTGGGGCCATCCACAGTGCTGCTGGCTTTGTGGATGAAACTTGTGGTGTAAATGTTCATGATAGAGGGGAGAAAGTGGAGAATGATCTTTTCAGCTGTCCTCACTATCAGCTGCAGGGTCCAAGACGGTGCAGTTACCAAACCAGACAGTGATGCAGCTGCTCAGGATGTTCTCAGTGGTCCCTCTGTAAAATGTAGTTAGGATAGGTGGAGAGAGATGTGCTTTCCTTCATTCATTCATCATATTAATCAATTACAGGGTGTAATTAATCTTCTTCACCTAATCAGAAACCAGGTGAGGGAAAACACCTCACCCTGTAATTCAGTATCGTGACAAATCACTTTTAACAACAATAAGTAGAAATAAACATTTTATGTTGGAGTTTATCAACCTCTCACAATATTTTGGAGAAATATCCCCCCACTCTTTGCGCTTACAGAGGCCTGTAGTTCACAGAGTGTAGCTCTTTTTGTGTTTTTCATTACATCTCTGAGCACTAAACAGTCTGACCTTGTACAGAATTTGCTTGGGCAATCACTCTTCAAGGATTTTCAGCTGTCTTCAAAGCTCTGTTTGTAAACAATTTTCTCCTGGTAGAATGGTGAATTTCAGAATATTTGGAGATGTTGAATATGTACAGTATGGCCTTATAACCTTTCCCAAATTACTGAGCATGTTTTGGCTGAGGTCCTTTCTCCTTGTTATTGTGTAAACATTGCCAAAAGTTTTTGATGATGAATGAATCTTGTGCATTTCATTAGTAACACCTGACAGTTCATTATTCTCTTAATGATTAAGAGTGTAAGTATGATGGCTGCAATTATTTTTCCCCACCTTTTTCTGAATGTTATTTTCTTTGTTGTCACTTGGGCTTATTTGTTTCTTTATAAGTTACTGAGGGAAGCCCACACAATTGTGTTTTAGGCCCTGATAAATGAAATTTTATATGAGAATTGAAGGGGGTGAACTCGCTTATGTCTGTAAGATGTAACAAAAGTAGTAAAAATAATTTAAATGTTTCTGCTGTGAACAGGGTTTTATTTGTTTCCAGCTTCACTTGAAGGATGGTTTTCTCCCTTGTGACTCATTTTCTCGTCAATGGACTAGCCCAACATATAATATATAACTTGCATTTCACAAAAATGGAATGAAAAGCATTTGTATTTGTGGCATTCACAAGATAACAGGCAGTCATTTGACAGCAGTGCAATGCAAAACAATCCTGCAGATGGAAGTGTGATGTGTGTAACTTTGATTGTGGGTCGGCTAGTTTCATTAAGTAACTAAGAAGAAGAAGGAAAAAAAGATTATTTAAAATTTATATGTAGTCAGAAATAAAACTAATTGGGATAGAATAGTTCTTTAACACCCAAAGCCAGTGTTTATCAGATCTAGTACATATTGGAAAGGAGTTAATTTTGTAAGCCTTGGAAATAATCTTTCATAAAGTGAGACGTTAAGTCCTAAACATTCATGCAGTTTATATGGAACTGTTATTGAATCATTGCCATAAAACCTTGTTACCTTTTTACTGTTATGAAGTATTGTTTATTTAAATAGTCTGCTCTGGGTGTCTGTTCAACTTCAGACTACTAAATAAAAGACATGGAAGTGGAAGGACAGACGAATCAGGAAATGGAAAGTTTCATTGTGAATTTCTCTGAACTTTGTTATAATAAACACTTAATAAATATGTCAGACTTTTATTTTTATCTGATTGCCAGCTTTTTTCCACAGACTCGCATCAACCCACATAACCAGCATGATCTTGCCAGGAAGCCAGCTAAATATATTTTCTTGTCTATTTTCCATCCCATGGCAAACAGAATGCAGAGATGGGCTGAGAAAAGGCAGATCAACAGATGTGTTATATTCAGTAATATTCAGTATTTGTTCTGGATCTCTTCAGTTAATAGTTCAGTTTAATCTTTAAATATTCAGTTTATTCTAAAGGTGACTTAATTAAAGGTCCAGTGAGTTTAGGTACTAAGTAGGTGTACCTACACTGAACACGGTCTGGATGTTATTTCACAATTGTAGTCCCTGTTTCTAATTGGCAAGAGGTTAAAATCTTCAGAAATTTGAATACAAAAGTAAAAGTAATTACAAATGTACTGGAGTGACCTTTAAGCATTCCTCTGAATTTCTCTTTTCACCTCTTTTCATGTTAAAGAGGTAATTCTCTGAAAGTGTTTATGTTGAATTATTTAACAATTTACAGGTAAGGTAATACAGCTGTGTCATTAACAGAGTTGAGGTCGGAGTTTGTGTATGGGGGGGTTTGTTTGTGTGTGTAAGTTTGTAAGAGCACAGCGTTCCCTCGCCCCATCATGACCTCAACCTTGAACAACAAACAAAGTAGGACACGTCCCCTGAGTGAGGAGGGAGCGACAGCAGAATGAGTGAGAGAAAAAGGGAATGAGGAAAAGGTGTAAGTACTCCCATGTACTGTATTCACTAGTGCACAAGAAATCATTTAAAGCAGCTTTTCCTATTTTATAATGAAAAATTTAATTAAAAACATACCAGAATAAGTTTTTCTTAAACATCTTCTTAAAGTATGTCATGATATGTACACGTTTTTGAATGTGTTCATGCAAATAGCAAGAAACATGGCATACATTTATACTTAGTCACTTTTTTTATTTCCATTTTGTTAAAAAAAGAAAAAAGGAAGAATATTCCTGCGAGTAAAGGTGGGAACAGATAAACAGCTCTTTTTCACTGCAGAAATATTTGAGAGTTTCTTTACTATTTTAAATGATTTATTACACTTTGTGAAAACGTGTGTGTGCATCTGAGAAATAAGAAGACTGGGCTCACTTTGCTCACCATGCTTGTAAATATAACCATAGCATTACTGTCTGCTGAAACTAGTCTGGCCATTTTCAATTGACCTCTCTTCAACATGGCATTTCTGCCCTTCAGCACTCCTGCTCACTGAATGTTTTTGACTCTACTGTGCAAACTCTAGAAACTCAGATATTTTTCCTCATTCCACAAAATGATTGATGTTTATTCTTATATACACATTCTCTCTTATACAATCTCATCACCTGCAAACCTGCTCATTTATGAATTATCTAATCATCCAGTCATGTGATAGCATCACATTGCATATAATCATGCAGATCTTTAGATACAGGTGTATTTCATAATCTGCTGAACTCTTGGAAATTTCACACATCAAGGTCTCCAGAGATTACACAATTTGGTCTGAAAAAACAAAATCATCCTGCGGTGTTTCCTGTGATTGTCTGCAGCCTGCATCACCTTGTTGATGAGAGAGATCGGAGGGGAATGAACAGATTGGCTTGAACTGACAGGAAGTCTAATGAAACTCGAATGATTTCCAACCATGATGAGCATGAAAACAAAACTAGAAAATTGAAGACTGGAAAAAGACTTTCCAGTACTGGAAAAAGAAAGGATTTTCAATTATTCAGACTGGGTGAGTCTGTGCCCATGATAACCTAAGAGTACTGTTCTTGACTTGCATCAGTGGAACCCAATGTTTTATTGTCAATTCAACAATTCACTATTTTTAAAGAGTGTAGGGTTAGGGTTCCATGAACCAATCTGTCCAATCTCCTCTGATCTCTCTCATGAACATGGTGTAACAGAACCTTCGCTCTGTGTTCTTTTTTTTTTTGTAAACTCCAGAAACCATTGTGTTCGAAATTCTCAGGAGATCAGCAGTTTCTGAAATACTTAAAATATCATTCAAAAAATTTGAAAAGATTGCAGGAGGTCCTGTTGCTGTAAAACCTCCAAATCTATAATGGGAAGGCATGAAGAAATTAAGCACTTTTTGTCATTAGCAGAGTTCACTTCTCTATTCCCTCATGGGACTAACAGAGACAAGATGTTTATTTCTAATCATTGAAATCACTTACATTGTCCACAAGTTTCCAGAATTATTTTAATTCAGAGCACAGTTTCTAAATGTATACGTTAAACCAGATCAGTACGTTTCTGAGGGTGGTACTGGCCTGCAGGCCATATGTTTGACACCCGAACCCAATGGAAAATAGGGTTTTCTCTGAAAGCATTGTTTTAATGTTTTGTTTTTCTAAAATTTGTTTTCAGTTATATGTTCATTGATTCCTTCTCAGTCCAACTCTTTTTCATTGTCCATGTCCATGGGATTTGTCTATGGGAGACCTCCTGCAAGACCCCTTCCTCGTTTCTGTTCACATCATAACAGATCCAGGTCAGGCAAAAACACTCCAATGTGCTGCTGACCGACTCCTCTCCCTCCTCCATCCACAACTGACCCTCATCAGAGTATCAGAGCGAGCAGAAGGGCCCCAGGGTGCCACAGACCTCCATCTATCACTTCGTCCATGCCTATCTGTGATCCTTTTCCTGCAGGATTACGGAGGGAGAGAGAGCCATGAGCAGCAGCTGAGGCATCCTCCATGGTGTTACCACCACACAGAGCAAGTAAAAGGTTTTGCATTTTCCCCAGAAAGGCAGGATTTCTTCACGCTAGCCCCTGGCACACCACTCTGGGCTCTGCGGAAGGTGCATTATGGAAAGGAGATTGTACGATTCACAATATATTGTCGATATGAGACATACAGTGATCAGGTGCGGCTCTACAGACTGCTACTTCGTCGCCCTTTAGCACAGAGGAATCGGCCTTATAGCTTCTGTGTGGTCTACTCCAACAACTATATGGAGATTCAGCTATCATTTAAGCAATTACCACGAGGTCAGGATCCTACCCCCACAGAATGCACTCTTATGGAGATACGTGTGAGAAATATGGGTGGACTCATACCACTTCTGCCCCATCCCTGTAGACCAATCAGTGACATACGTTGGCAAACCAAGGATTACGATGGGAATAAGATATTGCTGCAGGTGAGAGTATGTGAGTTGTGTAGCCATAACACTGAAGTTTGTGGGGGCTACCCACCCCTTTAAATATATGTGTGTGTGTGTGTGTGTGTGTGTGTGTTTGTTCGTTCCATATGACAGCAGGACAGTGTTTTTCAGGGACATTAGACAAGTGAAGAGGGTGTGAACTGTGGCATGGTCTGGTAGATATTAAGTTTATATTATTTGGCTGGAAATCTCTAATGAACATGTTATATATCTCCCTCAAAGACACACATTCCCAACAGAATATTTTAAATTCATTGCACAGACCAGGATAAAA
Source organism: Bagroides melapterus (assembly GCA_028566695.1). Classification (NCBI taxonomy): domain Eukaryota; kingdom Metazoa; phylum Chordata; class Actinopteri; order Siluriformes; family Bagridae; genus Bagroides; species Bagroides melapterus. The sequence continues at coordinate 4,175,700 of JAOTRN010000048.1, forward strand.
ACATCTTAGCAGAAAGACACATTTCTCCTCTACTTTCTCTTTGGGTTTATCTCCCAGTGTCTTTAAAAACCTCACTCTTTACTGAAACCAGTACACAAATGAAACATACAGTGTTATCTCTTTCTACGTCTGTTTAATTTTAATGTTTAATGTTACCTCTGTTGGAGGTTTTATTACCTATTAGGTGAGAGAACAGAAGAGGAGGAGCTGGACATTACAAGGAAATTAAAAGAAGTTTATTCATACAGGAAAGAGCAAATAGGAGGTCCAATTATAATAATCCATAACTGATGATCCTGAAAATTAGAGAGATCGATGAGCTGAAGAAGAGGATGACAGTTTGATATGAAAGCAATAGAGAAAAACAGAAGGAGACATAGGGAAAAGTAGAGGTATGTGTGTGTGTGTGTGTGTGGGGG
>JAOTRN010000048.1:4184037-4195794 GCA_028566695.1 Bagroides melapterus
CCACAAACAGGACGTTAATATCACCAACCATTCCCATTTTATTAAGGTGTATCCATATAAATGGCCCACCCTGTATATATATATAGTGTGTGTGTGTGTGTGTGTGTGTTCCAACATGACTGCACACCCGTGCATAAATCTCAAGGTCCATATGGACATGGACGAGTAAGTTTGGTGAAGTTTAGGAACTTGAATGGCCTGTTGCCTGACCTCACAAAATTCCCTAAACACAATCTAAACCTTGTGGAGACTCTTCCCTGAGGAGTTAAAGCTGTTATAGCTGCAAAGGGTGGGTCAACTCCATATTAAACCCTATGGATTAAGAATGGGACGTCATTAAATTTCATTTCATAAATTCATTTCCCTGCTGCCACTCTACTGGCTGATTAGGTGACTGCCTGGATGATGTACGGGTGTTCCTAATAAAATCTTAGGTGAGTGTATTTATTTTGCAATGCTAAACCAACCACACACACGCTCGCATTTAACCCAGTGAAGCAGTGCACACAAACAAGAACCAGCATAATGTCTTCAATTCAATTTTACCTCTAGGTTAAAACAGTAAATTTGAAGCTGCTAAAGAAGAGAGTTCAATCCATGAGTCAGTGGAGTTAAAGCAGTGGAGCAAACACTGACCAAAAGCCATATTGTTTTGCTGAAATATTGAATTCTACCAAGAGTGATTAATATGGGCAAATTCGTAAAGGTGCATTTTAATGAGATTTCACCTGTAGTCTTCAAGCTACCACCTGTGGTTTAATAATCTATATGAAACAACAGTTTTATTTTCATTTTTATTTGTAAATATGAAAATGTTACATTAAAAAACAAACAAACAAAAAAAAACAAAAACAGCATAGTTAACAGAAAAAGTATCTCCTCAGGTATTTGCCAAATCTACCAAGAATGGAAACATTCCTCTATTACCTCCAGCTCAACAACTCAAATCTAAGAATATAGGTTTTTATATGCTTCTGTAATCATGTTAAAGAGAGAGACACAATTATGTTTGGGGATTTTAATCCAAGAGAAAAAACACAAACAAAGCCTCAAACTCAGTGTACAATCTTTAATATTGGCAAAAAGCAGAAAATGTAAGCAGAAAATGTAGAATTCACAATGCTGTAAAAAGCCCAATTTTCAGAAATCTATACAGAGTAAAAATACACAAAATGTTTTTAAGATTTTATCCAAAATGTTTACAATTATCCAAATTTGTTGCTGTTTAATCTACCTGTGTAAAAGAATCAAAGCAGCAACACTTGGTTTTTACCACAACACAATGAATACCCTGCAGTTTGCTTGGTAAAAATAACAGGAAGTTAGGCATTTATGTCTAATTCTTTAGAATTATCTTCATAAGAGCTTGTTTAAACAAGGGAATCCAGACAACTAGGTTTAGACATTTGGACTTTAATTGGTCCCTTGATCACATTTATAATAAGGAGACTCCAAAAAAAAAAAAGAAAGAAAAAAAAAAAACAGGATAAACATCAAAAACTTTCACAAATGTACTTAAAGTATGAAGAATAGATTTACAGCTGTCCACATTCTTTAACTGTTATCTTTTTGCTTGGTTCACCTTTCTTGGAGCCCAGTTTTCCCATTTGCTCCACCACATCCATGCCGTCTTTGACGATGCCAAAAGCAACATGTTTGAAGTCTAAATGTTCCGATTTATTTAACGTGATGAAAAACTGAGAGTTGTTTGTGTCCCTGCCACGATTGGCCATGGACAATATACCTGGTCGTGTGTGACGCACTTCAAAATTCTCATCCTCAAACTTGTCCCCGTAGATACTCTTTCCACCTGTACCATCATGGTTAGTAAAGTCACCACCCTAAACCAAACACAAAACATTGATGAAATGAAATGATCTTATGGATAATTCAGTTTACTGAATAATATATAATAAAGAGTAAAACGATATATTTCCACTTATTATTCATCTGGACAGAAATAGTTCTATTTTAAATAAGTTCAATAAAACTTAAATAATTGTTGCAGAGTAAATTCAAAACCCAAGGTCAAAGAGCTAGTCTTTATTTCTATTGAGGAAAATTAACTAAGGACTATGAATGCAGCTACTGACAAAATGTGACAATGATTTTGCACTTCTGAATTAGCAAGCTAAAAATCTGCCTGTAAATGTAAACTAATTAAGGGGTGAATACTTGTGCATTTATTCTTTAAAAAAATATATATTTTCATCTCTTTTCTTGCCAATTTAGTCCTGGCCAATTCCATATCAGATGATCGCTTGATAGCAGGGGAGAGAAGACCATCATGTACTTGGTTGTGTTTAACTGGTCTAACGATCATATTTTTCTGTTCCTGTTCCACTTGACACTAGATTTTGTAATGTGGCCCTGAAATAATTTTGACAGATCTGACCTAAACGAATAATAGAATATAAATGAAAGGTTACCTGACACATGAAATTAGGGATGATTCTGTGAAATATGGAATTCCGGTAGCCAAATCCTTTCTCTCCAGTGCACAAAGCTCTGAAGTTTTCTGCAGTTTTTGGGACGATGTTGGCAAAAAGCTCTATTGTGATCCTGCCGATTATCTCATTGTCAGCCGCTATAGTGAGAAATACTGTTGGGTTGCTTGGTCCTAAAAGTTCCTTAACTTCAGAAGACTGGTCTGTGTCCATTTGAGACATGCACCTCTGACAATCTGTAAAGGTTTTTCTGAAGGTTTCTGCGATTTCAGGGGTCTTAAATTTGGCAGCAAGCTGCTCCACCTTGCAATCACCCTCTGATTGAAAAATAAATAAATTAATAAATACATACATTTTATACAACACACTGAATAAAAATATATTTGAATAACAATCTATGCAACTATTCTAACCTGCATAATCGTTAGCCGTCCAAACGATTGCGTTAGCAGAGGCGTTCATGGGTTTCAGCTCGATATCCTTGGTGATGGTGTGGTTAGCACAAACTTTTAAAACCTGTTCACGCCTCATCAGGACACGGTAGTACTTTTTCACTGGGTGGTAGAGGATCTTCAGATCACCAACTCCACGCTCTTTCCACTGGTTCAAGTCACGATCCCATCTGAACAGCTTTGCCCTCTGCTTGTACAGAATCTCCTCATCTTCTTCACCAGACTTCACCTCAACCTGAGAAAAGAAAAATTTAAGAATATTCATACATATTTAGTTTTTCTTAAATATTTAGTGATGGCTAAACTCAATCATCTCAAACTTTTCATATTTAGAATGGGTTTGGTGTTTTTATTAGACTTCAGCAGGACAAATTTGATTTATTATTCATGTTAAAGGTCCTGATTATTCCCGATTCCTCTTGACACCACACATCCAGAAGCATTCACTCCAGCTTAAAACCACATATAAACAAACAGGACTTGTGCTAGTTAAGCCTTTGCCTGAGCTTAGAAGCACAAAGAAATGACTGCTGTCTGAAAGATTTAACCTATTCAAATCTCACTTTTTCAGATAATTGCAAGTAAAACACTTCATTAGCTCTTCCATATCAAATTTTCCTGAGGTTCCGGATATTGTAAATATTATAAACAATATTCGTTTTTATCCGCTACATAAAGGCCTAATATCCACTATTTATGGTGGATTAATGGGTTTGATTTAAAACTTCTTGGGGAAAAAGACCTAAATCTGACCCTGTCTGCTGATACATGGAACTCAGTTCTCAAGCTTGTCAATTCAACCTCCTTATGCACCCACCACTCTCTATTACAGTTTAAGGTTGTGCATAGGGCTCATTTGTCCAAAGTCAAGCTCTTTTGCTTGTACCCACATGTCGATCCTTGCTGTGATAAATGTAAAAGTCTCTTATTCGTATGTATTGGACATGCCCAAATTTGGAAAAATTCTGGAGGGATGTCTTTCAAACCCTGTCTTGCATACTGAATTGCAATCTTAAACCAGACCCCCTGATTGCTCTTTTTGACATCACTGGAGAGGAAGATAGGAGTCTAACTCCAGTCTAACTCCAGCTAAACGGCGATTATTGTCTTTTGCATCCCTCCTGGCCAGGCGTTCTCTTTTATTTAAGTGGAGAGATGCCTTGTCACCCACCCACGCCCACTCACTCAGGGATATCATGTCCTGTTTGTCCCTGGAGAAGATTCATTACTTAATCTGTAACTCAGACTTGAAATTTCAACAGGTGTGGGGGCCTTCCTTCACTTTTTTTCTTATAAATTTATAGTTTAATCCCCTTCTTATTTGATTGGTTGTTTTTTCATCCGAGTTGCACAAAATCCAGACTTCTTTAAATATGTCTGGTGTCTAATCTGTCTTACACATGTAAGGCTGGCTTGGAGTTAGGGACAGATGGGGTGGGGGGTATAGTGGTTTAGAAATACAGATTGTACAAGTGTGCATTCAAACACTATATTTTGTCCCTGTTTAAAAACAATAAAAATATTGTTGAAAAGAAAAACAAAGAAATTTATTCATGCATCTTATCTGTTTCAGTTACATTTGAGCCATAATACATCAGTTACATCTGATCCATAATACACAATTTTGAGGTTTAATCCATGAAACTATATAAATATGAACATATGAAACATACCTCAGGTAAGGAAACAATGGGCTCAAAGTGAATGTCACTGTTAGAAACAACGTCATCGCTTCCATCCTCATCCTCATTTCGAGAAGCTCTTGCGGTGGTGCTAAAGACTGCTGCCCCAGCATTGGCCCAGGAGAAGTTTGAGTCTTAAAAAGTAAATAAATAAGAGTTTCTTGGATTATTTATGGGAATATGTCACAATTATAATTGATATAATTATAATTAATCAAGACTTTGGATATAACCGTATTAGATTTCTTTCTGTATAGCATTTGGAAGAGGATTCAATCTGTATTGTTCAACCTGGTCCATAAACATACTCTTCATGCTGTCAACAAGCAGCTTATTTCAAAGATGCTTTGATACAAATGAATAAATGATTAAGATTTCTGCTTTCATTTTTCCCTTTCGTTTGTTTTGTGAAAATCTCCCAACACCTCTAATAGCCACGGAAGGTAAGGAAACCAAGTTAGAGCCAACCTTTTTTTCCAAAGGCAAATTCTCCAGAATTCTTTGCCAAGTCTGCAAATGAAGATGCACTTTGAGAACCAAATACAAATGATGAAGGGACATCTGTGGGAGGAGGAAAAGAGACATTAGAAGAAAGATCAAAGATGCACACCAACACTGGTGAAATTTCCACACATCTTAAATCCTAAACCTGTATCTCCCTAAAAATATCAGTCACTGAAACAGGATTCCTGAGTGAAATCAATGCCATACTAAAACACCAGGACTACTGACTGGTTAATAATCATTCAAGCAAACATTTAGAAGGCCTGTGATGAACTTTTCCTTTTTATTAGGTCAATAAAAGGAGTAAACTCATAGAATAGCAATGCATGAAGAACGAGACACCTAATATTCCAGAATGTTTCAACTGTCTTATGCATGTGTGTGAGAAACTTTTCACATCTTTATTAATTCAATTCAATTTTATTTGTATAGTGCTTTTAAAAATGGACATTGTCTCAAAGCAGCTTAGACGGGTTTCCTCATCATGTGTTAAACAAAATATGACGCAATTACCATGATACATACCATTAAGGTATTATTGAGGAAAAAATATTTTTACAAAAATTATGGTCAGTACTTATATTCCTAACATAGTTTACCTTGAGTGGTATTTGAAAGAGTCTGTGTTTCAATTTCTTGGGTCTTTGTAGAGAGGTCAATAGGATGACCATTATCAGCTGTAGCAGGCTGTTCAGGGCAGCTGGTTTTTCCTTGATTGATTATTTCACACTGAAACAAAAGAGTTTTCTGAGAAACATGAAACACTAATAACTATGAAGGGAAACTGCAAACCTTGCGACAAAGACTGTACAACTCCAAACCATTATTGTCCAAGTGAAGAGCTTTTTACAATTTATTATTGCACGATACAGACTTTTTATTAAATAAGAACAAGGTGAATATGATGAGATTATTACTATTATTTTTTATTATAAATTTTTTTTTTTACCATTTTACACACAGTATATGGCCAAATGTTTGTGGACACTTATGTGGTTCTTACCACAACTGTTAACACAAAATTGTAAACACACAATTGTTTAGAATGTGTGCTGTAGAATTACAATTTTCCGTTCACTGAAACTAGGAGGAAACCATGACAATACACCCCTGAAAACAAAGCCAGCTCCATGAGGACACGGTGTGTTGCAGTTTCATGGTTACACGTCTCATTTATAATAAATTAATAGATAAACAGAAATAATTTAAAAAAATGTAAACTATAAACAGGCATGTAAGAAAGCATGTGGAATAATGATAAAGATGATAAAGCCCAAAGGTGGTGGTGATTATTATTGTTTTAAAATTAAAAAAAAAAAACAACAACAAAAAAAAAAAAAAAAAAAAATCTTTTAAACACTCATGATATTTACCTGAGCTTGCTGGACCTTTTGTAGTTCTGTTCCAAAGTCCTCTGCCTTGTCAGGCTCAGAGTCTGCATCATTACTAGTACCACAGAAGAAGGTAAGAGGCAGCTGAAGGCTCTTGGCCTTTCTCTCCTCCTCTAGGGTTGGTTTCTTCTCCCAGACAAGCACACACTCCGGTTCCTCTGCATCTCCACTGGCTTGAACTGTGAGATATGGGACATCTAAGACTCATTAGACACCCAACCCAGTATATAAAACCTACTATGCTCTGTAACAATACAATAAATTCAATAACTTCATTGTTGAAGGCCTTCAGGGGGTACAGAAAGCATTCCTTTGATTTACAATTTATACTAGTAACAGACTTTACAGAGAAAAAAGGTTAAAGTCACTTTTTTGGCCAATAAAAAGTTTTGTATTTCTGCAAGAAAATGAAATGTTTAGATATGGATATCCTAAATTTAACTCAGGTGCATCATGTTTGCTTTGATTTTCTTGAGATGCTTCTAGAACTTGATTAGGAACTCTAAAAGAGTGTGCTTTAAGAATCCTTTAGAGTACACACAAGAGTACTCAGACAGCAACCCTGGAGTGAGATGGGAAACAACTGAAGATGGGAAAGGCTGTTTCCCATTCAATCTGATTGAGGTTCAGAGGATTATCCAGGAAGAATGGGGGAACCTCCCAAATCTAGGAATGTAAAGCTTGCAAAGCTTACTATATTAGCATGATGGTTGCACATTAAAAGGGTTCCTGCATGTGCAGGAAGCTTATAACAACCACTTAATTCACACACCACATGCCTGGGATCATGATGTTTTACTGTTTTTATATTCGCTTTGGGTTTTATTGACCTAGTTATTGCTTCTCTGTGTCTTATGGTGCACGGAGACCCAAGAAAGACTATACACAGAATAATTTGCTGTGAATTTTACTTTTAATGTACATGTTAAATGAATTTACTGCATGCATCAGTTAATCAATGTAACTTACCAGGGCCATGTGCGGCAGGATCAGGATAAAGTTTTCCATTCAGATTTCTTACAGCCATCTCATAATCTTCATCTGCAGACAGATACATGTTCAGGTCCTTAAAATGTAGTTAAAACTGATGCAATAATAAACAGCGAATTAAAAAAATTTTAATTTTAAGTTTTTTGCATAAATAATGAACACAATATAATTCAGTGTCTTTAGAGGTAAGGTGTGACTTCCAAAAATAAAGCATCTGAGATCAGTTTTCTGCTGTAAACTATCAAAATTTGTTAGGTAAATTGGCCGAATGAACAGAATTGGCCCCATGTCAATTTGCTACCTAAAGCCTAAAAGCCTATTGATGTGCCCACAGTTTAGCATTTTATACAGGCAGCAATATAACAATAGGCATGCAAGTAGTTCATGTTACTGTATTTCATCTTTTACAATAATTTTTAAACAAAGTGTTAGTTCATACCATGAACTACATTGTGGTACCAATTGTTGTTTTTCCACTTAATTGATAGATTTCCAACCACCAATAAGAAAAAAGCCAAATAAAAAAAGTAAGCTCATACCATCACTATCATCACTCACATATCCTGGCTTATTTTTGTAAATAAAAAACGTTGGTGGCAGCAATAGCTTTCGGGCGAGTTCTGCCTGCTCCTTAGTGGGCTGTTGTTCAAACACAATTTCGATATCAGAGTCACAACCGGTGGCAGCACTCCTTACATCATCTTGGGTCTTAGTGGAAACTAAAATGGGACACAGAACAAGAATTAAACCTAAGACACGCAATGATAAAGGCAAAAGATGACAAATAGTTGTCTGTAGAACAAGCACAGATTGCAATAAATGTACAGTAATTTCAGTCATGCAAAGTAAAATGTTTTTTCCATAAGCATCAGTTTGTCCGAGAAATAAAAACATTTAGGTAATATATTATGCGAAAAAAGTTAGTTCCTGTCCACCAATTTGCTTGTGTGATGTTCCAATAGTAACTATATTTCCTATGACAGACAGACAGTCTCTCCCTCGCTCTCTCTGGATAATTTTACTTCCTAAAATCTATCAATATTTCTTGTTATAAATAGGTCTTTTATAATTTAGCTGAAACTACATTCTGGTAGGTGGACATTAACCAGAAATTACTCATCAATGTACAATTCTCAAACAATAATATGAAATAACAAGTCTATTTTCAGGATAATTCGATAAATACATGAAGTAAATTAAATGCATTCAAAAATATTTAAACGTATCCCGACTGGTTCTTTAAGACGGGGCAGTGGTCCTACATAGGAGTAAACTACTATTTCCAGTTTTAAATTACAAAATGCACATACACACAAAAATCTCTTCGGTGTTAATTAAAAGGATGACAATTTTGTTTCAGGAAATATGTAACCGATATTAAAACGAGTGATGGCAGATTCATACATGCAGGAAAATGTCCTATTTCTATAAATTTGTTTAACAAAATAAAATGATCTTTTAGCTACTAAGCCTTCTTTTTACATTACTGGAAAATGCTGCTTGCATGTATACTTTAGTAAACTATGGTAAGAGCTTATGTTAATGTGTGTTTTAATGCATTTTACAGGTAGCTTGTATTAAATATTATAGCTGTCTAAATCTGAATGCCACAAATACTAACAAGTTAAAACACGAAACCAGCAAAATTAGTACGTCATATCAGTCACACTTCAAACACATGCAGGCTTTTTAAACACGTTTCTGGTTGTTATTATGATTATTCATCCAGGGTTCAGTAGGTCAAGACAGACTCTGTGACATTACCGTCCCACGTATCAAAGAACACAACGTGCAATGACAAAATACCTTGAGGTTCAAACTGTGTAGCTGATGTGCACGCCCAAAAAGCCATAGGGTTATCTTTAAAAAGCCTAAAATCCAATCCTAAAAGAGTGGGTGGTAGGTGAGATGCTTTAAGTAAGGAAACAAGATATCTGGGACACAGAGTTTGGTAGTTCAACCACCATTTTTGATTCTTTTTGTAACCCACCCCCCCAAATGGCAAATGAAAAAAGCAGGGCAATACTTTTACACTGTAGATTATTAAAAAAAAAAAAACTTTAAAGGACTGCAATAAATGATTAAACATGAGAGTAAAATGTTAGCTATTTAACACGTGGTTAAGCAATGCAAAAATACAGCAAGGATGTAAAAAGAAGAGTAATTATCAATATTTCTTAATATTCAAATTGATGTTCAGGAGATCTTGGCTAATCACTCATTACATAAACTTAACTGGAATTAATTTACTGTTTTCACATTACATTTACACTATTATTTGCTTTAAAGACATTAATTCATTCAGATATTCTTTAGCTCAAGTGGTGCTAAGATAAGTTAGGGTAAAGAGATCATGCAATTTCATCAGTGTCTGTTCCAACTGACTACACAGTTGAAAAGACTTTTTAATATAACAGTAAATGACCAAAAATGAAACGCTCTCAAAATGTAAAGAGAATATATACATGGGAGGTTCCCTCAGGTCAGGTCACCAATAATATGTTGCTGCTGCACTTAGGTGATCATGGACACCAAGCAGCTCACATAGAGAAACTGCACTGGTTTTAATCAAAGTGAATAAATACATGACACACTCCAGATGCAGGGTTAGAAGATCAGGTGTCCAGGGGAAGTGAATGGTGTGCATCACACTAGAAAGTATACAACCAGTCCTCCTTGGCAGGCTTTGTAACTAAATGCTTAAATTATAGATATATTTCTTAATTGTATTCTTTTACTTTTCTTATATAAAAAAACATTTAGTTAAGGCTAAAGTAATTCGTAATTAGTGCAGGGACTCAAAAGAGTGTGATTTGAATAATCAAAGTATGAATTAATTAGCTTTCTTATATATAAATTTACACACACACAAGTGGTAATTTTTTGGCAATTTTTTTTGTGTAAATGTTCCTATAAACATCCAGCTTGATAAATGAGACCCAGTGAAAGATGATGTACAAAAATTTGTCTTTATTTACAACTACAATTAGGGGATTTGATTTTTTTTTTTTTTGTTTCTCATTGTAGGTATATATAGATGTGCTATTTTATTCTGAATTCTTTGCCAGAAAAAAAGTCCCAAAAGAAAACAGAGTAAGAAAAAAATGTCTAAGAGAACATTGTTTTTAAGTGGCATTGAAGTCATTTACAAATACTTACCTTTTTGGGTATACTTTATTAGTAACACTCACACAAACACGCTTCAATGAGTACACCTGCTTTGAAAAGTAACATTTTAAACAATATCACAATGAACACAAAAACAAAAAACAAAAACAAAATAAGACTGTTTTATATAACATCTCTCTGTATAACTTCTAACATGACAATAAGGTTAATAATATAAATCAGATATCAAAATATTCAGTTTTACTCAAAATAGGGTGATGCAAATATGAATACACCACACTGAAAGTCTCTGGAGCAAAGTTAAATTGTAGACTATTAATGTCTAATTTGAAGTACAATTCAACCACATGTGAGTCTAATTATTCATTACACTGGTGTCCAGCAGACAGCTGACAATAAAAGGGTGTTACGTAAAGAAAACCCCTTCCTATTTCATGCTGTCAGCAATGGCACCAGATGAAACAGAAATGTCACAAGACCTAAGAAAGAAAATAATTTCTTTATACCAGAAAGTTGAACAAGATGATCACCAAAGCTTGGCAGGCAAGTTCACTGCAGTTATCTAAAGTAGAAAGCCAAACCGAGGTGACTGTTTCCTGTGACACAATATGGCGTACAATGCAGAGAAATGGCATGCATGGGTGCAGTCCACGAAAGAAGCGTCTCCTAAAGCACAGGCACAAAATGCCTGCCTAGAGTTTGGGACTAGGCTAACCCTAGACTACTGGAACTCTATACTCTGGAGTGATGAGACCAGGATAAATGTTTTTGGAACTGACTGCTTCAAAACTGTATGAAGTGGCAATGGTGAGAAATACAAAGAAAAAATGCATGGTGCCTACACTGAAACATGGTGGTGGTGGTAGTGTCCTTATGTGGAATGCTGCTGGTGTCAGGGAGCAGCATTTCAGTGATGGCATCATAAATTCCCAGATGTACTGCTCTATACTGAAAAAGAAGATGCTACCATCGCTCCATGTACTTGGACATCGTGCACTTTTCCAAAATGACAATGATCCTAAACACACATCTAAGGTCACTGCTGGATTTCTGAAGAACAGGATGAAAGTGATTCAGTAGCCAAGTACAGTGGTGTGAAAAAGTGTTTGCCCCCCTACTGATTTCTTATTTTTTTGCATGTTTGTCACAGTGTAGTGTTTTA
>JAOTRN010000048.1:4196687-4212646 GCA_028566695.1 Bagroides melapterus
AAAACACTACACTGTGACAAACATGCAAAAAAATAAGAAATCAGTAGGGGGGCAAACACTTTTTCACACCACTGTATGTCTCCTGATCTGAACCCAATTGAACACCTATGTGGAATTCTGAAGAGAAAAGTTGAGCATCACTCTCTATTCAGCATCCAGTCTCTACAAGAGGCCATTCTTGAAGAATGGAAAATGATAGACGTTGCAAATTGTCACCAACTTGTTCATTCCATGCCTAGAAGACTTGATGCTGTCATTAAAAATCATGAAGGCCATACAAAGTACTACATGTAGTAGTTTTTTGTTGTGGGGTGTACTCATTTTTTGCATCACCATATTTTGAGTAAAACTGAAAAATGTGTAATCTAAGTTATATTATAAAGCTTACATTGTAAGTTAAACAGATGTTAACGTTAATTAAGTCTTGGCAACATTTTGGAAACTGTTTTTTTGTTCATTAAGATATATAAAAGATTTTAAGATGTTTAAAATGTTACTTTTCAAAGGGGGTGCACTCATATGCTGAGCACTGTATATACATACGCGCGCACACACACACACACACTTATTTCCTCAGCTTTCTGTATGAGATTTGCGTGTGTGTGTTTTGTGTGTACACACACACACACACACACACACACACACACACTTATTTCCTCAGCTTTCTGTATGAGATTTACGTGCGTGTGTGTGTTTTGTGTACACACACACACAAATCACTATTAATCAGTTAAAAAGTCTTATAACAATCACAAGGTTAAACAGTAGTAAAAATCTCACCTTTTTCTGGCACTTTGAATGGAGTTACTTTTTTTTCTTCAGAAGATTTGGAGCTCAAATCACTGCCTGATCCCTGATCTTCAGGACTTGTATCAGGTCTAGGAACAATTTGTTTAGAAGATACTGGGCTTCCAAATATTTTCTGCACAGAATCCGTCCCAAAGACAAACTTGGGAGGAGAGACTACAGTTTTGGAGGTGTTGTGTGGACTGAGAGACACTGTAGGTGTACAACTGCCTTCAGAAGGTTGTTCAGTCTTTTCTTCAGTTGTTTCCTCCAGCACTGCAATTGCAGCTTTACCACACAGGGAACTGGGAGGGGACAAGATTTCTCTTGGAGAAGGAAGCACAACAAGACTTTGCTTTTCCTGGGCATCCTTGGCTTTCTCAAAAAATTCTTTAAAAGAATTAGCAGTCTCCAGCAATTTAAAGCGCACAGCCAACTGTTCAACTTTTCCTTCTCCTTCAGCAAAATCAAAAGCACTCCAGATCCATGCCTTTTCTGTTCCTTTCATCAGCTCAAGTTTCATATCTGAGTTTATCCAGTGGTTGGCACATAATTTAAGAACCTGGTCACGTCTCATAACAAGCCTAGTGCGCTTTGTCTCAAAGTTTTGCAAAATTTTGATGTCCCCTATACCCCGTTCTTTCCACTGGCTGAGCTCTTTATCATACCGATACAACTTTGCTCGGTGACTGAACACTACCTGTTCATGCTCTTCTCCATTTAAAAGCTCAACCATGTCAGGCATTGGCACAACTGGTTCAAAATACTGGCCATCTCTTTCATCTTCTTGACTGACTTCTTGTTCATCATCTGTTCCAACAGATGTCCCACTTTGATTCAGCTTAGCTGGGGACTTTGATGGACTTAGAATAGGCTGGAAGCTGAAATTAAACCCAGCAGATGATTCTCCAAAACGGAACAAATTTTTTTGCAACGGACTGCTTGCTAGTGGAGAAGCATATACAGACGTGTCAGCACTTTCATCATGAACATCATCTTGCAAATCATAATTATCCCATTCCAAAGTGGGTCCAGTGCTCTCATTGTGGGGTTTGATAACGAGTGATGAAATATTGCTTGCTGTTGTAGCACTGCTTTCTTCATTCTTGTCTTTCATTACATCATAAGTCAAGAATGATTTGAGGTCCTTAAGACCAGATTTCATTTCCTCAGCTTTCTGTATGAGATTTGCTGTTCGGTCTGAATTAGCCAGCTTATGAGGAGTCTGTAGAGGAATGTCCAAGAGGAGTCGTTGACACTCCTCAAATTTTTGCTTAAACTCTCCTGCAAGTTCTGGAGTCTTAAACTTAGCAGCCAACTGTTCCAACTTGGGATCTCCATCTGAAAAGTCATTCGCTAACCACACCCAGGCACGATCTGAACCAGAAAGGGGCTTCAAGTTCATTGTAGTAGTGATCCAGTGATTAGCACACACCTTCAGGACTTGCTCTCGCCTCATTAAAACTCTAAGCCTCCCGTTTTGATTATTTTTAAGAAATTTTAGGTTTCCAACCCCTCGTTCTTTCCACTGATGAGTTTCATTATCAAACCTGAAAAGCTTAGCACGAATTGTGTACAGACATTCCTCATCCTCTTCCCCCGTAACAAGGTCAACTTTCTCAGGCATCTTAACCACAGGTTCAAACTGAATATCATCATTTTCTTCAGTTTTATACATATCTTCCTCTTCTTGATCAGGGGTTTCTGCCTTTTGGCTTTGCAGAAATGACGTAAAAAGTTGCTCCCCAGCCCCTGCAAAGCCTTTAAAACTGGGATCCTTCTGGCCAAATTGAAAGCTACCTTGTGAAGACTTTGCCAAGTCTGCAAAACTGAATGCGTTCTGCTTTCCTGTAAACAGTGGACAGTCATCACTAGGATTACTCAATGAGTTGACAGACGATGATGCATCTTTTTCTTTTTCTCTGTGTTGTTCAGCAATGTTTTTCAGAAACACTGCAGCAGATCCACTGTCAGCTGGTTTTGATTCAGCTCCCTTAAGACCAAATTTGATTAACCCTGGCACTGAAAAAGAGAATTTTGTACTGCTTGAAGATGTTTCAACATCAGTTGTTGGTGGAGTCTCTTTCTTACCCTGACCAAACTGAAAAGTACTAGCATCAAAGCTGGCTGTAAATCCAGTACTTCCAGGAGGGTTAGCCTGACTGTCAGCAATAAAGCTAAAGGAGGAGAGTGCATTTGGTTTAGGTTTCTGGCAGGAAACACAATTAGATGTGCCTTCATTTCTGACTAGACAGTTTTCACAGTCCCACTGTGCTTCATTATTTCTGTTGTTATATGGAGCATCACAAGAAACACATTTTGTTGCAGCTGCCTCATTCCTGACCAAACAGGTATCACAATCCCACTGACCCACTTTTTTGACAAACTTATCAAATCCAGAGCCAACTGAGCAGACAGAGTTAATAGACTGTTTGGTAGATTCTGTTACAGCAGTGGTTTTGTTCTGGTTTTCAATACTTGGAGTATCTGCACCAGTGGAACAATCCAACGATCCAGTTTTCTTACCAAACTGGGAACCAGATCCAGACCCAAATGAAAACCTTGGAGGATTTGAAGAGCTGCTGACTTTTTGGTTAGAGGAATTTGAAAGTTGCTGAGATTTTGATTCACCCTGACTAGATGGCTGTGTTCCAAATTTAAAAGAAAAGGGAATTTGGGATCCAAATGCCTTGAAGCTGGCCTCACTACTGGCATCCTTAGAACTTCCAGTAAGTCCAAAAGTAAATGCTCCAGTTGCAGAAGCAGGAGCACTTTTCAATCCCTCAGATGGTTTCATTCCAGGTTTTGAATCGCCACAAGGATTGGGACTGCTACATGAAACACATTCTTTAGATGAGGAGTTATTTCTTACACAGCAGACATTACAATCCCATTCACCTTCCTTCTTTGCAAAAAGGGTTTTCAGATCAACATTTTTGCTAGAATCCACAGAGGTAGAAGATTTGGAGTCATGTTCCTTTAATTCAATTGGAATTTGAAAAGTCATTGGTTGTGCAGTAGATTCTGTAGCAGCTGAGTTTTTGGATGAAGAATTTAAGGTTTGACATGCAACACATATACTTGTAGAAGCCTCATTCCTCACTGCACATGTGGAACAATCCCACTGTCCTGGTTTCTTAACAAACTGAGCACCAAATGCAGACCCAAAAGAAAAACCTGGAACACCTGAAGAGCTACTAAATTTCTGGACAGAGGAATCTGAACTTTGCAGAGATACAGGTTGATTTGCCGAAACTTCTAACTGATCAGACTTTGCGTCACCCTGATTAGACGGAGTAACAGTAGATTGTGTTCCAATTTTAAAGGAAAAGGGACTCTGGGATCCAAATGCCTTGAAGCTGGCATTACCACTGGCATCCTTAGAACTTCCAGCAAGTCCAAAAGTGAAGGCTCCTGCTTGGGGAGCAGCAGTATTTTTAAATCCTTCAGCTGACTTAGTATCAGATTTTGAATCAACGGAAGGATTGGGACTGCTACATGAAACACATTCTTTAGATGAGGAGTCATTTCTTACACAGCAGACACTGCAATCCCATTCACCTTCCTTCTTTGCAAAAAGGGTTTTCAGATCAACATTTTTTCTAGAGCCCTCAAAGACAGAAGGCTTGGAGTCATTTTCCTTCAGTTGACCTTGAATTTTTGGATGTTTAAGTATAGCCCTCTGAGCTTCCTCAAATTTTTGTTTGAATAATGCTGCTTCATCTGCAGTCTTAAAGCGAATAGCCAGCTGTTCAGTCTTTGGCATTTCATCAGCATAGTCCATAGCATACCATACCCATGATTTATCAGACCCAGCATTTGCTTTCAGAACCATGTCTGCGGTGATGTAGTGATTTGCACATATTTTCAGAACTTGCTCTCGTCTCATTAACAAACGATATTTGCCTGATGTTTTGTGCTTTAGGATTTTGATAGAACCAATTCCTCTTTCTTTCCACTCTTTCATTTCAGTCTCAAAACGAAACAATTTTGCTCTGTTACAGAAGATTTCTTCTTCTTCTTCCTCCCCAGTTTTTACATCAATTTTATTTGGCAAAGGGACAATGGGCTCAAAATGTGGCCCATCCTCATCCTCTTCAACGTGGGTGCTGTCATCACTTTCAACACATTTCTCATCACTTTCCTCCCGAGTCACTGGTTTGCTCACATCAAATGCTTGGTCAGATTTTCCAAACAGAGTTGTTTTACCCTGTGCCCCATCAACAAATGAAAACCCTAAAGAATTTTTACTCCCAAAAGTAAAGACTCCTGTATGAATTGGCGTCGGGTCTTGCGACTGAGAGAGTAGGGTTGAATTGCCTTCAGTTCTGGGAGGAATATCTGAAGTTAGAAGTCCCAAAAGGCTTTCACTATTTTTCACCTCTGCAGATGAGAAAGTAAAATCACCATCATTAGATTTGAAATTTGAATTGAACTTGAAAGCAGCTGCTGCGGGAGTCATTTGAGGAGCAGCTCCAGGCCCAACCTTAGAAGTTTCAACTGGAAAGTTCACCTTTAAGTCCACTGACTTGCTTTCACTGCTCTTACAGGACTGAGCAGGTATTACAGGTGGTTTAGTAAAGTACCCAGGCTCTGGCAGTGATGGATTGGTAGATGGTTGAGAAACATGACTGCAGTATTCTTCATTGTATGGGGACAGCAAGCTTGTAGCTGGTGACTCGAACCTGATAGAGGTACCAAAAACCTGATCTTGAGGGTACATGCATGTTGCTGTTTGAAGAGGCGGTGTGTGTGTTGGCTGCTGATAGGCATACATATGCGGCTGAGGGAGACGATTCATTCCATAGACAGGGGCCTATTGGAAAGATATTTTACAAATGTTGTAAAATATAAAGCAGTTGTTGGGTCAGTGAATAAATTTAAGAAATCCATTATAAATGAATGTTGTATTTTTTACAGGGAAATATATCTAAATTATTGTTGATGGTAAACTGACAAAGTTTAGAAACAGAGTTGAAAGACTGATGACAGTTGCAGTCCCAGTCGTTTGTTACCTACCTTGGATGGTGTTACGTTAGCAGCAGTGCGAAGAAGGTACTGTGAATTATATGCTGGGGATTGGTTGTAGTATACTGTAGGACCTGTAGTAGCAACTGAGAAACCCAGGTAAATGTGAAATTAACACACTGTAAATTTTTTTATGTATTTTTTTTTTAAACAAAAAAACCATACACTCATCCTTAAGTATTCTCGTTAGACTGACCAGTAAGTGGCACCCCGTGAAATGATTGTGTCGCTGAAAAGGGCTCCTGAAACGCCTCTGCTGTGTAATTCCCTCCATACGCTCGGGGAAATGGAGACTCTGTTGATCCAGATGAATTGTTCCTCATATCATGAACCTCATTCTGCAAAGCAAACATTCAGTGATTTGCTGTGTGTGACCTAATGTTCTTGGTTATTTTCTCAGTTAATGTATAATTGTCTCCTTGTACTAAGATATATCATTTTCTATTTTTAATGTTTACCAGCTCTTCAGAAAAGAAAGGCAATGTAGACCAAAATGATATTCCTCACAATTTACAGAATAACTGATGGTGGCCAGTCACAGTAATATATCCACCCTCCCTATATAGCTTTACCATCGTACCACTTCTTAATGTTAATGTTGGCTAAGTTTGTTAACTACTGGACTGAAGTTACTGATTGCAAACTGACCTTCAAGGCTTCAACTTGTTGACAGAGCATCTGCAAAAGTGACTTCTGATCCTCCACCCAGTGCGGGGGTGTTTTGGGAGAAAACTATTACCAAAAAAAAAGCACCATAATAATGTAAACACCACATGCATTTTGGGAAAATGAAAGCACAAACACATTAACATACCACTGATCTTTTGGAGGGAGAGACTACACTTTTAGCTGGAGAGGCCACTGAGAATTTATGAGAAGCAGCCACAGCAGATTCTGTGAGTGATCGTGGGCTTGAAGTCATTGGAAGTCTCTCATGAATTCCATCTACAGCGTCTCCATACTCTCCAAGCTGCTGATTGACATCTTTGAGCAAGTCCTTAATTTCCTCAGGTGACACAGGCAGCTGTAAGGAAATGTGATGCAATCATAACTTAATCTTGCGTAATGCCTGAACAACAAAAACACAAACGAATACTAATTGGAATTAGATCCTGCACCTTCTCCATGTCATCTGCGCTTGCATTATAAACCATTAATAAGTACTTCTTAAACTGCTGGAGAAAGCTGATGCACATGTCTTGTGTTTCCTCAACTCCATTGACTGCCTCTTCAGAAAGCCTCTGATAGATCTGTAATCAATCCAAATAAAAATTACAAATGCATGAATATACATGAATTACCTAGATTAACTACCATGTAAACTACTAGACAAAAACAGGCTGCATGGAAATCCCCTCAATAGAAGTACAACAATAATTTAATGCTTCCTACATTAAGTGAGGTAGCAAATAATTAATTTGATTACACGAGCAAGATGCCAGTTGGAAGAGATGCAGTTGAGCTTCTCAAGCTTCAAGATAGCCTGATCAGTTTTGCCTTCAATGTCAAGAAAAGTAGCAAATGCTATCACAGCCTCCTCTTCATAGAGTTTAATTCCAGGAACCTAACAGAAAGAAAAGGGGAAAAAATTGCATTGTTTAAGCAGTTCAAGTTAAAGCTAAATCAAAAATGCAAGGAAAAGATTGTGTATTCACTTTACCTGTATGTCCTTACTAGCGAAATGCATGAATAAGGGATCAAGAGGTTCAGGAATTCTGCGTCTCTTCTCAATTTTCTCAAGCAAAGGGAGCACGGCATTCCAGTAGTGCACACTACGGCCAATGTATTCTTTCTGGTCATAATAGGAGTTCACACCATCACCCTGCAGGGAATTTGGTCATGGTCCATAATTATTAACAGTGATTTTTAAATCATACTAATCCTACCCCACGACAAATAGGTGTGATCAAAATGCCTTTAGTTTGGATATTTTTATATTTTTGCACAGGCACAAATACCCATGACCTCTACTGTACATTTAAAACAGAACATGACAATGTAATAAAATCAAAACGTTACCATTGTACTGAGATGTTTGGCCCAGTGGATGAGGAGTGCAGGCTGAAGACCATGCTTCTCTCTTGCTCGCAGTGTGTTCAGGCCATGTTGAACAATCATCCGCAGTTTGGCAGAGGTATTTGGTCTACATATGGAGACAAAAAAGATAAATAAATAAAAACAAGACCTAAATTGACCAAAGAAGCTACAGAATGAGTAGTTAAGTAGTTGTTTTTATTACAGTAATTTAATTTACATTTATTAACCTTTACCTGGTTAGGCTTACATTGTGCTAACTTGAAACTCAATATGTATTTACAGTCACAAGCTCAATTTTAAGTCTCAGTATTTTCCCCGACGTAACTTGGACCCAACATGCTTGTCTGGCCATGTCCCCCCAGTATTTTTGCAATGAAGAGTCTAATAAAATTTTCACAACAAAATGTGCCAATCTGCTAAGACTCTTAAGCAAATAGAGTGTTAAAGAACATTTGATTTCTATTATAGCCTGCAAAGTATTAATTACATAGCATACTTAGAAAAACTAGACAGACAGACACTTTATTCATCAAAATGGGGAAATTTCAAAGAATCCATGCAATACAAAAACAAACAGACAACCTATTTTAATTTTTCCCCTCTAAAATGTTTGTTTTTCAATTGAATTCTCTTGGTTGCAGTATAACATTAAAAATGGGAAAAACTATTGAAAATTCATGTCTAATGGGTTATTAACAGGAAAATATTTATATTGAAGAATTGAAGGGGCTATTAGTATCCAACACTGAATCCAGAGAAATCCCACATTAATGCTTGAGTGATTTGGTGGAAGTGTAAATTGCTGCCTTTATATTGTTTTTATAGTTTATATATTTTGTCTACATTTTTGTAAAATCGCTTTAAGTTAAGCTGTGTTTGTTATTTGGACCTTTATTTTGAAGCCTCAGTTTGGGGTCATGGGTGGGTGCACAATTTTCAAAGGGTTTTTAAGTCAAAGTTGAAAGTTTAACTCAAATGAAAGTTTTCAAGGGACATGCACCACCAGAAAAAGAGACTTTTCTTTCTAGCAGCAGGCAGCCAACGAGATATTTCTTTTTGTCTGTATGTTGTTAATCGCCACAGTTTCTGTCGCTCACGTTTTGACTGTGTTAAGCTAATGTGTTCTGTTTTGTTAATATCGAGTTTAGTTTTCACAGTGGATTTGTTGAAAGGTTTCAAATAAACCAGTAGCAGGAGACCCGTTTGTCTCGTGTGCTTGGAGGGAGATACACATCTTGGTAAAAAAAAAATAAAAAATTCAAATAAATGAAAACCCTGCCACTTTAACAGGGTTGGAATTATTTTTAATATCCACTGTAGCTGGGTTTTGCTGACTCACACTGCTTTTTTATGAATGAGGCTGTAGACTGCATCCCACCACTCTCTCTGTCTCTCTGAAGACAAGAGTTTCATAAGTTGCAATGGTAAACATCTTGGCTCATGCAACTGTGAAGTAGCAGAAATCTTTGCCATTTCTTGAAGCTGAGTGTGACATGTGAATACTACACCACACAGAAACACCTGAAATGATTAAAAGTAAAGAAGTAAATGTACTGTTTGTACAGTTATACATTAATTTTATAAATAAAATTAAATAAACACTTTTTCAGATTAAAGCATTTAACTGCACTTGGGTATAAAGCTTCACATCTGCAACAAGTCATGTCTATCACAAAAATAAACCAGTTAGCACCACTGTCTTTTTTTCTACTGCCACAAAATGCTAATTACTTGGATGCACACTTTTAAACCAATAAATATATAAAAATAAATACATGAATTAATTAATTAATTAAATTGAATTCCACCTCAAGGTCAAGTAGACAGATTGACTCTGGAGCATCTGTGTCCAGTTTAAAGGTCTCCAAAGTGAGACGAGGAAAGAGCTGCTTAAGCCAATCTTTCGCTGCAGGTCTCTGGTCCATCATTGACCATTGTAATCCAAGCCATGTCAGGTGTTGTAAATCTCCACAGTGCAATATGGAACCTAAAAACAGGAATATTTAAAAGATCGTGCTGAATATAAAAAAAGAAAGTTTGATGCTTATTAGACATATTGTCAGGTGTTTCACATTCACAAATATTGTACCATGATCTTGGAGAATGCTAGTTTTTATGCTGTATGCTTGTATATGGCACATTTATTTATGACACTATTGTAATCTGTGTCATCACATGCTGTTTGGTAATAAATCTTGACTGTGAAAGAGACATACATATAACTGGTGTTTTTAATATTTAACTCTACTCGACATATATGTTTACTGTTTGTTGGTAGCATACCACAGTCCCAAATGGCCAAGTTTTGTATGTCCGGAGGCTTTGTGCTGATGTTGGAGATGGTGTCATTGCCAATGTACGAGAGATCCACAGGGTTTTGTGTACTGAAAAGTGTCTCAAACAGGGCGTCTTGCCCACTTCTGTTCCCAAACACCTCAACCACCTCCCTCAAAAATGGCTCCACATCTTGGTTTAGATTTAGCAGCATGTGACCTGCTTGGCTTTGACGATAGCAAGCTAGTGAGTCTAGCGGTTTCATTGATGTGCGTTCACCTTTCTCAGGCTTTATCTTTGGTCTGGGAACCTAAAGAGGGAGGCAGAACAATTAAGACTCAACAACTAAAACACACAAGTTTAACAAACACAAAAATTCCAGGAAAAATGAGACATGCAGCAATTAATGCAATCTATTCTCTACCATTAACAGCTTTGATTGTTTCTAAACATGTATGCCTTGCAGCAGAACAAAGTACATGCTTAATCATTTTATAATTATTAACATTTGTAAAACGTTAACAATTACCACTTTTTTGCAGGATTTATATATCTTGCCAGTTACATTTGGGATACCTTTGCAGAATGAAAGCAAATCTGAAAAATCTGAAAGCAGCCTTATCCTTTGTCATTTCTTATTGGTACCAATACAAAAAGGCATAAATGTTTTAAACTTTGCAAGCAATGAGTAATTTACTGCGTGTTAATTCTGTATGCCCCACGAATCAGAAGCTAAAATATCTCACATTTCAAGTCGTGTTTACCATAATTTGGGGTTTGGCTATCTTACTCTTGAAATGTTTCCTGAAAAGGTTTGCCCAGATCCTTCCAAGACTTAGGTACATGAATCATTACAACCACATCTGATGCACACAAAATTCCAGATTTTAGACAACAGCTGCCTCATATGACAGATGACATGATGTGCTAAAAAGCTAGCAGCACCCCTGATCAAGAACTCCTGCTGCCTCATAACCCCATTCAGCTCACTGGGTCTGGCTTTGAGCTCAATTTTGCCACAAATGTTTGAATAATAACAGATCACACTGTTTTCTTCCTTTAACATGACTTTTTAAGCAGACTTGCAGACACAGATCTCAAATCATCATCAAATTCAAAATTCAGACATGTGAAAGTAACTGATATTTGGCCTAAGCATCAAAAATGAAAGTTAGTCGTTTAGCTAATACAGGATAGCACAGCATAAATTACATCATTTTAAATATATGCATCACTTTGTGCAATATGGTGTCAGGTTTAACTTTTAGTTACTTTGGTTTCCTAGTATTTTTAGATTTCCTAGTACGTGACAATCAATTTAAAACAAAAACACAAAGGACACATTCAGTCTATGTGGCTGTGTAAAAATATATTAAATTAAATTACCACAATATTGTACAACATTGATTGATTATAGATTTTCATCACACACCCCTTTCCTAGAGAATTACTGCATGCACCTCTTTAACACAACAGACTTGTACTAGTTTTCCCATTTTACCTGATAAGCCAGAAGGTAACAGAGGGCTGCTAAATAAACAACAGCTCTCCACTGCTGTTCTTTTTCCACAGCCATTTTCAGCAGCAGGGTCCCAGCATAAAGATACAGATGAGCTCTCATTTCTGTGAACACCTCCATGAGCTCGTCCATAACTTTTGTTGCAGTGTTCTTTAAAGACTGCATAGCATGATCGAAACTAGAATCACAAAAGATCATTTACATAACTTTAGAACAGGAGTGTGTGTATAGATTAGCACTTTTCCAGGTTTTATGTTCACTGAGATAATGTTGTTATATTTGAACCAATAACCTACAAGCAGGCAACAAAATAAAAACAACTTACGTCTGAAGTGCAGTCACACTTTCCTTGCAATCTTTTTCAGAAAGTGTAAGTCTCAGTAGATTACTGTGAGCCAGTAAGAGCTCCTTTTGGACCTTGCGATAGGTCTTCTCATTAGACAATACATTGGATTGAACCACGTATTTCTGTGGAGCATTTATATTCAAAAATACATTTCTCATTGAAGTGGAATTAGACTGTTATCAGATATGCACTTCAAATATTCTATGATGACACTAAACAAATTTTAAATGTGATGTTAAAAGGCTCTTAAAATGATTACTTGGCTGTTAAGAAAATTCATCAAAGTAGGAAAAAACTACACCAACCTGAAGTGTGTGGACAACAGTGGTGTACCAGTCTAAGCTGTGTCTTAAGACTCCAGTGTTTTCCACAGCCAGGCAATGCTTAACCGCTTCTTCCAAACGGCCATCCAGGCAGTAGAGCTGCACCAGTTTCTGGTTAACGTGGGCATCAGAAGGGCGAAGCTGAAGCTCAGACTGCAGCAAGTCAAAAAACTGATTCCAGCCTTGCTTCCCTTGGGCACTCAGCAGTTTCTCCTAGACACACAAAATGACATTAAACATCTATAATAAGCATAAAACAGGTTTTAGCTCAGTGGTTTTGATGTTGGACTACTGATCAGAAGTTTGCAAGTTCTAATTAAACGGCCACCAAGCTGCCACTGCTGGGCCCCTGAGCAAGACCCTTAACCATCAATTTCTCAGTTGTATAAAGGAGATAAATGTAAGTCGATCTGGCATGTAACCACAGAAAGTTGATTTAAGAAAGTCGACACTGTGAACTTCGACTTTGAACGCTCTTGGCTTCCTTCTACTACAAGGGAAGCAGAACATCATGATGGCTTTGTTTCCAGGAGGACCCTGGGTGTGTGCCTGCATCAGACAGTTAAAATTTTCTAGGTATGAACTCTTGCCTGAGAAATTATATGTCCACTTAATAAGAGCAAAATAAGAGCTAATTCATTAGAAAGTGTTATGGCACATGTTTCAAAGACAAGACCAACAGCTTCATTTAATTTTTTTAAAAAAAGAGGGGAAAAAATAAACAAACAAAAAAAACTTGGCCATCTGATAGGAAGTAATAAACCATGTTATGTGCACAACAGTTCCCATCATGTTCAGCTATAATGCTATAAATGTCAAAAATCAACTCCTGTGTGTTGCACTGTCACACTGACATCTACACTGATCACGTGTTGTGTGGCATAACCAGAAATGAATTTCAGAAGTATGAGGAAACAAACATTCACGGTTCCTGATTGTACAATTAAACATGATAACATCACCCTTGTGCATTTCAAGTGGATGTCAATATTTATGTCTCTATATTTGCCTAATCCAAATTGCAGTACTGAGGCAACAAGGCAAATTTTCCCTAATAATAAAAACTGCAATAAGTAGGTGAATGTGAAGGTGAATCTTTTCCTCAATGTCAGCAAGGGAAAGGAGCTTTAAATTGCCCTCTAAGGTGCTAAGGAACTTCTACACCGGCAGCACTGAGAGAATCCTGACGGGAAGCATCACAGCCTGTTTTGGGAACAGCACCAAGCAGGACTGAGAGCTCTCCATAGTGTGGTGCAGTCAGCTGAACGTACCATCTGCACCGAGCTCCCTGACCTGGAGTCTATCTACAGCAAGTGGTGTTGGACCAAAGCCAGGAAGATTGCGAAGGCCCTCAGCCATCCCAACAATAGACTCTTTTCCCTGTTGCAGTCAGGAAAGCGTTTCTGTTCCCTGAAGGCAAACCCCGAGAGAATGAGGAGGAGCTTCTTCCCTCAGGCCATCTGAGCCCTCAACCAGAACACCTAGAACCTGGACTCTATAGACCCTCACTCACACACAACAACCACCACCTCAAATAGACCTTTGCACTATACACTTTGGGACCCTTTATAAACTGGTCACTTTACACCTATTTTACATTTACATCACTTTTACTTTAGCTATGCACACTGTTCTGCCTGTATATATCATCCCATTCACTGCTCTTGTACAGACCCATTTTGTTTATTTTACTTTATTTTTTTATTATTCCATTTTATCTTTTTATTGTTCCATTTTGTTCTACTTCACTTACTAAGGAGCAGTCATACAACACATAAAAAAGCATAATTTAAAGAAAAATCCTAAATTTCTACAGATCTAGTAAAATTTACCTTTAACATGAAAATAAAACAGCTTAATTTTATCAGTTAAAAAGTTAACAACTAGATCAACATGAATATTGCAATAAAGTATTGCACGTGTGTATATATATCAAAATAAATAAACAAATAAAAAAGCAGCACTTCATACCTTTTTATAAATGAATCTGACATGCAAAATAACACTTGCAAGGTCAAAGGCAGCTACCATGGTAGCTTCAATGGCAGAAAACAAGTTAAAGTATAAATTTTAATGTAAATAAAAAGTTTTTTTGTAACATCAAAAAGGCCTAGGGGAGCTGAATTAAATTAAAATAAATGTCAAAGATTGTGTAATATTGGCATAACAACATAATATTGGAGGACTTGTGACTACAGTTCCTACACACACAATGTGACTGTTTATTTCCCGTCACCTGTTATCACCCAAATGAGGATGGGTTCTCTGTTGAGTCTGGTTCCTCTCAAGGTTTCTTCCTATTACCATCCCATAGAGTTTTTCCTTGCCACCGTCGCCATCGGCTTGCTCATCAGGGACAAACTGATTCACTACTCTCACATTCCACTTTCGCTTTGAGTGTGTACAGCTGCTTTGTGACAATGACCATTGTAAAAAGCACTATACAAATAAAATTGAATTGAATTGAATAACAGACAAAGAAGAATCTTCCCCAGTTAACAAAAACTCTGACTAGCATGGCCTATACGTCAGCAGGCACAGAGGAGAGCAAACATCTATTCAAATAATAAGTGAAGCAATAAGCTGCGCAATTACTTGGGCAGAGAAAATCTGTAGAATTGTGAATCACACTCTTCCTCCCATTCTTAAACCTGAATTATGACTCTAAAGAGCTGATGTACAAACCTTTAGGTCAAAGATTACAGGGTGACTTGGGAAAAGCTTTGCAGCCTTCTCCACCCAGAATTCTGCCCTGCTGTCAAGCTCCGGCTTACTGCACAGCAGCTCAGCTACTTTCAGAACCAGGTCACGCTGGGCTGGGTTCAGATCCACCGAGCGCTAAAGAGAGGACAGGATTCAGAAAAAGGATCCATTAATTGGGACAAACTACATTTCTTGTTACCCACTCTGACCAGATATGGAACAGAAATCCAACACCCAGCTACACACTTAAATTAATACTAAATATGAAACCAATGAGATATGACAATAATAGTGAGAACATAGACAATGAACACACCTTGTAACAGCCAACAGCTTTTTCAATTTCACCTTCAAGTTCATAAAGTTGACCAAGAAATCGATGAGCTTTGGGATCTCTGACCTGAACTGTTAAATATGCTGACACATGTCTACAGGTAGGGTACACAAAAAGGAGACAAAACAGGTGGCGTTAAAATGTTATCAAACGTTTCTCAGAAAAATACAAAATTCATTTTAATATTCACTTTACCTTTTAGCAAGTTCATACTCCTTGGCCTCAAAATATAACTTTGCAAATAAAAAACCCTTCGTTGGTTTCTAAAAAGAAAGGAAAAACATATTTAGCAGCAAAAAACCCCCAAAAAAGCCCACACTAAATTGTTATACAATACCCAAGTTAATTATAATAATTCCCATAATTCTGCCTGCTGGTTGCCTTTTTCTTTACATTAACAGTAAAAATACTGGGACAATACTGTGACATGAAAATAGAGCAACACATACTTTATTTACTGCTTCACAATTATACTACATTAAAATAATTATAATCAGTGGTCAGGATGTGGAGAGACACCCAACAGCTTACACTCACACACTTTTTTCTAATTCATGTATAATGTTTTCTAACATATGCAAGACATTCACTCAGTGAAGTGGAACTAAG
>JAOTRN010000048.1:4212746-4232861 GCA_028566695.1 Bagroides melapterus
GAAACAGATGTCTTTGGAAAGTTTCTTTGCGAAGGGGAAAAGGCCCTGTGAAGAGACAGAAGAGCCTACGACTTCCATAACAACAAAACAACAACCAGCTGGTTTACAGGCAAAAACAAGACACAACGAGAGCATGAGCAGGTCATTCTGACGGAACAGATAAGTCAAGTTTAAAATTATTAAACAATTTCAATGCTGGACAGTGAATCATTTTAAAGTTTCAGGATTTCTTGAAAAAAATTTACAAATGAACATTCTGTGTGCGCATAAGCATACAATGTGCAGAAATAAATATAAAAGGAAAAAACAAAGATGAACGCACTGTTTTTGTGTGAATATAAAAGGACCAAGTAAAACATAAGGTGACTGCGAAGAAAAATTTACCTTGCAAACATTATGCTAAAATGTGCTGCTTTGCATGAATTTCCCCAACAGTGACAACAAACCACTGACCACTCTGAAGTACTCATATTTTCAACAAAAATAAAAATTAATTTGAAGCCTGCAATCAAATAGACACAAACATTTCGAATATGAAAGGGACATGTCCATATTGGTACTATATAATGTTATGAGAATAAAAATGTAATTCTAGTATTTCTGGAGCATCAGTCACATTTTGTATGTTGCAATCGGTGTGCTGATCTCGGAGCCAGACAGACAGATTACATGCTGAGAACATTCACATGTTGTTGTTTTTTTTTGTAAATCCGAATAAAAAAATCCAAACTGCAGATTTTTAGAAAAAACTTTGGAAACAACTTAATAAACAGAGTAAACATGAACTCCAGGAAATGTACAACTCTAAACATTTGCAGCTCCTAACATACAAAATTAAACAAAACTATTTAAAGTGCCATGGAAATGGGAAAAGACTGTGCTGGAACACAAACTTAGTTCAATTACCATGATGGCTATAGTGTTGAGGTATTTATTAATGATCAAGCACAACTGTGTGCAGTTGAAATGTAGGTGCGGTTTACCCAAATTCTTGTTTACAAAGCAGTTGGTATTACAATTTTGCGTGACACGGACATTAGGTAGTCTTTTTTTTGTTTGGTTGGTTGTTTCAGTAGAGAAGTCTGATGTTATTTACAGTTCCAGAATAAGATAAGTGCAAGACAGAAAGGTTCCTGAGAGTAATGTGTAAAGACCTGAAAGTGGCTGTTACCCTAGTTACCCTATGTTCCTGCCAATCAGCCCTTACTTCCGCTCTCTTCATTTAGCCAGCTAGCCACTTGATTAATAATATCTCAATTCGTGAAGCGTATTTAATCCCACAACCATCACGAGGCAAGGAAACGCGGAAGGATTTTGCACACCATGTGGACCGAGCGAGCGAGCGAACGAGAACACACACACACACACACACACACACACACACACACACACACACACACACACACACAGTTACCGCGTTTTTCACGAGCAAGTGTCAACAAGGCAGACAGCTAGCTCATCACTCGAACACTGTACTAAATACTCACACAGTTACAGAATCACACCGATGTCGACTAACCCGTTACCGTGTACTGTATGTGTGTTTAAGTGTTATCACTTTACTTTATTCGGCTGCTAGTCACATTTACCCACACGGCGGCCTACTCAAGCTAAACACTTCGCCTGCTAGCTCGCACATTTTATACCCGGTATTGCGTACCTCTTTTTGAGAAGGAGAGAGGCTCTCTACTGAAGAAATGTAGCGTTCAACGT
Organism: Bagroides melapterus; assembly: GCA_028566695.1. Taxonomy (NCBI): domain Eukaryota; kingdom Metazoa; phylum Chordata; class Actinopteri; order Siluriformes; family Bagridae; genus Bagroides; species Bagroides melapterus. Next base: position 4,214,460 of record JAOTRN010000048.1, read on the forward strand.
CAGCCTTGCTTCGCCTCATGGCTGCGATAGAACCACCACCGTATTATAAACTTCTGCTAATATCAATTCAACACTTATTCCAGAAATTAACATTAACTTCTACATTTGCTACAAGCTCATAACGCGAGCAGCGACACAGAGGGGTAGTTATCGCGAGATGTGGAGTCTCATGAAAGCACTATGATTGGCTGAATCGTAAATCCTGTCACAACAGTTTAGGTGTGTTCAAGTGCAGCTGGGCCTCTGACTCCGCTGCGCAGTGCGCACGTGAGCCGTGACGGAAAGATGGCAAACACGAACTGAGCAATTAGGTTCGAATATTCAGTGATGCATAATAATTTACAAATCAGTAAAAGTATAAAAAAAACTAACAAAAAATGTTAAATGGATCGTGGCACAAGACAGGAGATTTTATCCAGTGTTTTATTCTATGTATATTCTGTAATTTCTGGGATTTATTTTTTTTGATGAATCATCCTGTCCTATCTAACGTGCGTCACAGTGTTCCTGGCACTTAGCCACATGACTGCAGAGACGCGACAACGGTGTGGAGTCCTTAACACAAATTAACAGAAACTACCATGTTGGCAGGGAACCAGAGGTGTAGCAATAGGGTAGGCAAGGCAGGCAATTGCCTGGGGCCCCGTATTTTAAAGGGCCCCCGACAGCTGACCATTTGAACAATTGGAAATGTCATTATTAATAATATACACGTAACATGCCGCAATATATATGCATCCCCTAGGGGCTCCCCCTAGCGTTACGCTGGATGTGCTTGTTCTGTATATTCAACATTGTATTGTACAGTATTGTATCTTCTGCCATAAAGATGAAGATTAATATTTTGTTAAAGAATAAGCACTTTGTTTTAAAAAATAAACTATTTATGTTAATTATCTGTTTTGACTACTTTTTGTATGTTGTATAAATATATATCTAGGTAAAAAAAAGATGTATTAACAAAATAATATTTTAGAAGGGCCTCATCTATTAATTTTGCCTGGGGGCCCCCACTTCATCTAGATTCGCCTCTGCAGGGAACAACACAAAATTACATTTCGTCGAAGGCATTTAGCAGACGCTTTTACCAAGCGTGACATAAAGCAAACACCGTGCACCGTGAATGGACAAGGTTGTGCAACCAGTGGCTGAGTTGATTTGCTGCTAGATCACAGTTTATCTTCAATCTAGAACAGGGTTCGGGAACCCACGACTCCAAAGCCGCATGCGGAGTTTTCATCCCTCTGCAGTGGCTCCCTGTAGCTTTTTAAAATATTATGGAATTAAATAATGCATATTTTAATGTTATTACATTTTTTCAATTCCAGATTTTCCAGTTATTTTGTAAACCAATTTCCCAATATTTTCTAGATTGAAGTGATCTTGTTACATTAAAATTAAAAGTGTTTTAATATTTTGCGGACCAAAATGTCATAATTATTTAAAAAAAAAAGAGAAAGAAAATCTCTGAAGAAACACATTTAATGCTTATGGATGAATTAATTTGTCTTTACCACTGTCAATGCTGGTTTACCTGTATGCTTGCTATATGGCAAGAAATTAGCAACCAACAAAAAATCTAATGTAGAAAGACATTTCCAGAACAAACACAGCATTTTACTAAAAAGGGAAAAGCTGGACAATTTCGGAACTGTTGCAGAAAGCTGAGCAGAGCAAACATATTTCAAGAAGTGAATTAAGTCTTCAAACTAAACTACTGTTGCTGGTTTTGTGGCTGTCATTTAGTACGCTATTTCTTTTCAAGTATATAGAATAAATAGGACCCTAAATTGATGTAGTTGTGTTTTATGTTCATTCTTGATGGTTGAAGGTTTCTCTTTGATTTTCATTTGAATGTTGTTAGTTGTTATATCACTGTAAAGTTGATAATGCTCTGGCATGATTTTTCTTGGTTTAATTTTTTTACATCACAAAAAAATGAAATTTTTACAAAGCATTGTATAGATTTTATATCCATTGCATGTATATATTCAGTAAATGTCAGGGTGATGAGCTTGTTCTTTCAGCTGCTCCTGTTTGGGGTTACCACAGTGGATCATCTGGTCCACATATTTGATTTGGCACATGTTTAATTCCAGATGTCCTTCTTGACACAACTGAACCTGAGCTGCAGCAATGATAGCGCAGGACCCTGCCACTGGATCACCAGGAAACGGGCATAAACCTCCACTAATGACCTAAAAACTGCCTGGATCATTATGGTGTGTGACATTATATGGTGCATGCATGCCAAAGTTTATAGCACGAAAAAGTTTAAAGCACTAAAAAAACACTAATTCATGCAACTGAACTGTTCATATTGTATATGTATATTTCAGTAAGAACAAGTACACAAATTAGAGTGAAAGTGTGAAGGTCTTGAGACTGCATAAACGTCCATGCTTGGATCCATATGAGGATTGCATTGCGCCTAAAGAAAGAAAAGATTTTGTTGACATGCTAATGGAAAATCACTCATTTCTTTAAAAAAAAATGATGTTGACGTGAAAGAAAAAGAAACTAACCAGTTAAGTGGAGAACTTCATAGACAGATACCAATTTTCTTTTTTCTGTCCTTGGAGTCATGTTCACGCTTAGCTAGACGGTACTTCAGTTGAGTTGGCATCCTCTCATAACACTGCTTGCATACAGGTTTCAGATCGAGCTCCACAAACTTGTCCCTATTTGATTATAAATGCCACATAAAGGTAAGGTCAGAAGCAATGAAGGAGAATGATTCAGTGTTTCTAAAGCTTTATGTCAGAATCCCTTTAGCCATCACACTCTAGTTGAGGAATATCTTCCACAATCATAGTTTCTAGTTGATGATTTTGATGATAATTACCTAACAATAGTTTGACATGAGAGATGCATGCAATGTTTAAACATGTGCTTCTCCAAAGATATGGTCAAAGTGTGAGATGGTATCACAATTAAATCTGAATTTCTTCCTCTGAAAAAATAGAAACTTACTTCAGGGTCAGCTTTGAACTGCAGGTAGAACAAGCAAAGCAGTTGATGCACCAGGCTTTATTCAGTGCTGAAATGACTTAAATAATAGAGATAAACAGTCTTCTTTTGAGTATTTGTTAGCCTAATGCTGTATGGAATAACCTTTGATAATCAATAAAATGTCTGTGTGTTATTTGGAGCATAAAACAACACAATTTCATTGTTTATCATGTTTTACCTTCTCCCTCAATGACATGATTGCAGTGGTGACAGACATCTCCAAAGAGCTAAAAAAAAAAAAAAAAAAGTTTTATTTCAATTTATTTATAATTATTTCATTTTGAAATAAGGTTTTGACATAAATATGTTATATGGAGGTGTATGCCTTTGTTCATACCATATTGTAGTGAGTCTCACAATAAGCCAGGCCTTTACGTTCATAATGCTGGTGGCCCAGGAAAGGTTTCTCACACTTGCTACACACAAAATGCTACAAAACACAAACACACACACACACACAGAGAGAGAGAATATTGCAAATGAACAGCAATTCAAAATACTGTCCCAAGAGAGTTACATTTGAGTGAAAAAAAAAGTCTGGTCCTGCTTCATATATGACTATTAGCTTCTTTTTAATTGAGCTAAATCAGTTTCCCAGGAGTGTTTAAATGATTTTAAATGCTTGATTTTGCTGCAGCTTTTGAAAAAAAAAAGAAGAAGAACTGTGATGGGCACAATTTGCAGAAAATTTGTGGTCATTTTGAAAAATTACTCCACTACATATCACAGAGTTTGCTAAACTTTGTGTTAATTACAGCGATCACAGTGTCACAAAATGCTGGATGGATGCTAAATGTAAAGTAGTACAGAATTTCAAAATGTGCATTTCTTAATTTAATTTCAATTTAATTTAGTTGATTATTAAAATATTTAAACCAAAATATACACCAAAAATGCACAACTTCCCCTTGTTCTGAATAATATGTTGTGAATAGCCATACTGGATGATTACCTCAACATGCCATTGTTTTCCCACTGCATTCACCACTCTGCCCTCTATTGGCCTTCTGCATGCCCCACAGATCGGCACGCCCATCTTGTCATGGCATGGCAAGCAATACAGCTCATTCTTCAGCTCCCTGGCATCAGCAGTGAGTTCCTTACTGGAAACACACCTTAAAATCATTCTCAGATTTGATCCTTGAAATTAGGTCAAATTAGTGTTTAATATGTTCAGGGCTCACTTTCTTCCGTCCTGCCAAACCATACTTTATTTATAGAAATGTAAATGTGGTTTTCAAAACTGCATATAAAATAATATTTTAAAATGATATGTGCATCATTGGTAGCGTTGCTTTTTATGTAAATACAACTGTATTACTGCTGCTAATACTACTACTACTAATAATAATAATGTAATAATAATGTTATAATAATAACCATAATAATAATAATAATAATAATAATAATAATGATTTTATTATATAAAAGAATCTATATTATCTCAGGGGTCTGAACCATTTAGGAGGACACAGGGGAAGCACAATTAGTTTTATTCTGACTGAAGAATCATGCAGTCTCACTGGCCTTACCATGCAGATTAACTGGTTCAAGTGATATGAGTTAAAATGTAAGCTATAGTGCTTGGTAGAACCCATAGGCGGGATGCAAGTTCTTACTTAAATGATGATTTTATCCACCACAGAAAAGCAAAATGCTGCAACTCACCCACAGTTGCTGCAGTTAAAGTGATCAGGGTGGTATGGATCATTCTTGAAGACGAGCGGTTGTTCATCAATGATGGTGTGACACTTCTGGCAAATATACTTGCCAAGGCCACAAGCTCTCTCACGGATGTGGCATGGACGACACAGGTGTCTGTAAAAAGTTAAATAAAAATTTCACAACTTTCCATTTTAATTGAATTAATTGATGTGTTGTGTTTTTTTTTTTTGTGTGTGTGTGTGTGTGTGAGAGGGAGAGAGAGAGAGAGAGAGAGAGTGTGTGAGGAGAGAGACATTGGACACTGGATTAAAAAAGTTAATAGATTACAATATCAATGTGCAAAATGTGTAGATGTGTTTATTTTAGGAGAAATAATTACATCCACTTGGCAGATTCTGTCATTTTGTTTACCTGCCTGCGTTTTTTGCAAAACCAACATCAGCCAGCACAGTGTGGCAGATATCACAGCAAAAACACTCTGGGTGCCAACTATTGTTCATGGCCTTAATGACACGACCAGTGATGAACTCTCCTGCACACATCATAAAAACACAAGAAGAGATTAAAAAAAAAAAAAACAAAGACACACAAAAAACACATCCTAGACCAGGTGTTCCCAAAATTATTTTACCCAAAATGACCAATTTATGACCACAGGAACACTTCTACATTTTATTATGTCATTAACATGTATACTATATGTGACTATAAACCAAAGAAATTTTCCTTGAACTGACTAACCAGTGTTAAACTGTAAAACTTTTGTGAATTGTAAAAATGGTATGAATGCTGAGGTTAATCAAGCTGACATGCTCTGACATATTCCTCTACATTAGTGTACTTTACTCTACACTCAGAATTAGTTTGAAATAGAAAACAGGTATACAATCCTGACCTTTAATTTGGTTAATGGAATTTTTTAACTGATAAAGGTTTAAACACTTACTGCATTAGGAAAAAAATCTAAAGCTCAGTGACAGTCTAAAATAGTACTTTGGTATGTGATGCTGGATGTGAAGTAATACACTTTGTTGTTAAATGTATATGATTACTCACCACACTGATTACAACAAGGAGCAAAGAGCATATGGAAATCATGCTCACAATATTTTCGGTCATCAAACTGCAAAAAAAAATGACTTCAGTTTCAGTTGTCAGACTAACAAACTGAATTAAGAATTAAATAACTGAAAAAATAATTAATACCACAAAGAACCAGTAACAAATGAAATAACATCTTAGCTAATTATCGGCTGAATGTGACAAATGACTTCGCAGATTAGCGCACACTGAGGCTCAGCTTACTTGCTAGCACTAAACACATAACTAGCCTTTAAGCAAAGTTTGCTCAAAGTAAGTATTCCAAAAGTCATTACATTTATTTTTATTGATGTTCTGTTTATTCAGCTCTGACTATAATGTGATTCAAAGACATACTTTTTATAGTTACAGTATAAAAGTTAGAAGCTAAAGAAGCTAGAAGTATGTGGACACCTGACCATCACGCCCATATGAGCTTGTTAAATGTCTCATTCCAGATTTATTCTACTTTGTAATATTAAGCTCCACTCTTCCTCGAACACTTTCCACTAGATGATGGAGCGTGGCTGTGTGGATTTGTGTGCATTCAGCTACAAGAGCTTTAGTGAAATCAGACACTAATGCCAGCCAAGGAGGTTTGGTGTTCAGTCAGATTTCCAGTTCATTGTGTATTCCAACCTTAACACACCATGTATTTATGGATCTAAGGATTCTTTGTACACATAGTCATGCTGGAACAGTATTTGGACCTCTTAGTTTTGGTTAAGGGAAATCTTTAAGGGTACAGCACACAGACATTCTATAAAACTTTTGGACTAATGGATAAAGCCAAAGCAGTAATGTCAGCGCCGTCAGCATGGAATGAATTCTTGCTGTGTTTGTCATCAGTACATGAACGTGCATGAACGTGTTTTTAATTCTCATTGAACTGTAGGTTCTATTTCCCAAGATGTTAACAAACTAACAGCCTAAATTAAAGTACTGTCATGATGAACAGGCTTAGTTACTAAGGATGATCACACATTTAGTCTAATGAGCGTCAACATGAACGTTATTTAAGCATCTGATCGTTAAATCACACCCACATGAAAAACCTGTGCCACTTTGATTTCATTTATATGTGTTGTTGACATGAACCTTTCAGGAAAGCATTCTAAAATATTATAGTTAAATAAACGTATTCTAATCAGTTACATACAATATTTGTTACATTATGAACAATGATGTATAGCCTAATTTTAAAGAAGAATTCTATTATTTTTGTCGCCCATTTTAGTTTTGTTGCCCATCTGTCATCAAGCTCAGGCCATCCAGTATAACTCTCAGTATAAGTGTCACTCTCTCAGTTTTATAAATCATTAAACAAAGCAAGAAGAGAAAAAGAGCAGACATACCTCATAATATAACCCTTCTGAAAATTGCTGGAAACACTGTGCACACACAAAGCACTGCTCATGATACAACTCCCCATTACTGTTTACAATCTTTTCAGCAGGAGTGAAGCCGGCTTTGCAAAGTTCACAAATAGCATTTGCAAGGGCATTTGCCATATTACTGTGGAAAGAAAAAGAAAAACACTATAATGGAACCAATATAGTTTTGGAACTGGCTTGTATTCACTTAAAAAAATAACACAGTATGTAACATGGCTTTATATTTTAAATAATTAAAAATACATTTATATACACAAATTGTATGAAATATTGATGATGGGACACATACATCCAAATGCTTTTTCATTTCACAAATTATCTGCAACAAATCAAGGCTGTTTTCAAAAGTATAAATCCGAGACCATCTAGACCACCAAATTCTGTTTTTTTCAACTAGAGTAATATTAACTTTTGCTGGAAAATGTGTGAAATATAAAGTACAAAAAAGAAGTGAGAGAAGTCCTTTATGGGTGAGAGAAGTCCTTTATGATTTTACGTGCTCTGTTGAGACAACGCTTCCTGTAAACGCCCTCAATATTGATCATTCTTTCAATCCCAGAAATTTCCCTCACTCAACTGTTACTGATTACTCTTTCATGTGGATTTTCTGTTGAAGACAACTCACAAGGCACATATATTTTCACTGAATTGAGTGTGGAATTTCACTGAATATTTAAGGATGACAGCTTCTAGCAGCAAAGTACTCCACATCTATCTATCTATCTATCTATCTATCTATCTATCTATCTATCTATCTATCTATCTATCTATCTATCTATCTATCTATTGGCTCCATCAGTTACCACATATTTCCCTTTCATATCACTTCACTTTCCATGGCTTCATCCACTTGTATTTTATTATTCCAATCAATCGTATGTTCTCTGATTGTGTACACTTGCTTTGTATTAGTTCCTACTTATTTTGCCTGTTTATAACTTGTGTCTCGTTATGCAGTGGTATCACACTTTATGTCACAGTTTTAGCTGTTTTTCTTGATTGCTTGTTTGAAAACTGCTTTGTTTTGTTATCTTATTTTATTATATGTTATTTGGAGATTGTGGTGTCTTGGCTTATAAACTGCAGGAGGAGAACCTCTCATTTCCTTGTATCCTCAGACAGTTTTAAGGCTTTATGTTTATGATGTTTTAATGATGTTCTTCATCAGTGCCAGTGTCTGACCACAAGACAGGTGTAATAAATTAGTTGGACCTTGGCTGGATGGCCGAGCAGTGACGCAGAAGTATCTAAAAATCCCAGCAATGCAGCTGCGTCTGATACTTATAGCAGTCCAACACACACACTACTGAGTGGTTAAGTAGTGAGTATCCGGGCTGTGGAGGTCTTAAAGTGACATAAAAAATGCTAGCTGTATACATAAGAGTAGTCTATATAATAGTGATCGCCAGCGAGGGTAGATATAAAGAGGTACCTGCACATTTATGAAGTTTCAATGTAAACACAAGGAACAATCTCTGTGGTTAACCTCTTACAAGTTTAAGTTCAGTGGGACTAAAACGTTTGAGATGTAGAGGAGAAATATCGGGTGGTGGGGTGGAGGGTCAGGGATCAGGATCACTGATGAAAAGCAATTTTACATTTATGAATCTTTCAGTGTAGTTTTGGTAAAGTCAAGCAGTGCTTTCACATGTCGAAATGTCTATTTACCAGGATACTGAAACTTGTCCAGTGACAAATCCAAAAAAAAAAACCCTCATTCCATAATCTTTTTTTAATGTTATGGAAGAAAAGTAGCTTAACTAATTTGCCAGTACCTGCAGGCAATTCTTAGCTCTATACTCTAGGCTAATATGTAAAAAACAATGTCAACCTCAGCATCTGAAATTTCCTATGAGTAAAAAAATCTGTAAAGAAAAAAGAAAACACATAATCTATTCATGAAAATAATCATTAATGAGTAGAAATGAACTGTGAAACTTACAATCGGGCATAGAAGTCACAAAATTCCTTATAGACTTTCACATCACTGCGTCTTCTCTGAGATTTGGAGAGGGGCACTTCGGCATCTCCACCATTCTGCCTGACCTGGACCCCGTTTAGATGCACCTCTATAAGCTCTTCATTCTCAGGAATTGAAGCTGGAATTCCTCTTTTCTGTCCCTCCATGTTGGTTACAATACAAAAGTCAGTCCGGTTGTAATCTAAAGTAGTCTAAAAGGATTGAGCACGTCTACGAGACTGTAAGAAAACAGAGCAGTCTTGTTAAAGTGTGAAAACAGGCAGATCATTTCCCCCTGTGCTTCACTACAAATAGACTGATGCCATCATCACCAAAATAGGTACTAGCAGCTGCTATGCGTTTTCATAGAGGCGAATGAAGGTGTGTGGGGGAGGGAGTTCATTCCTCCACCAGTTTTTTACTCCAACAGTTAACCATGCCACATTCTTATAGTCTGTGTGCTCTCTGGGACACAGTGTACACTTCCACCTATGCAATGCTCCTACAAACATGAGAAACCCTTTAATGGGACTACTATTAAAAACACCATTCTAACAATTAATTTTTGTTGTACAATAATGATGGCAAAAACCTAATATGAAAAAGCCTTTATTATCACAACACATGTATAATAGCACAGTGGAATTCTTTTCATCACATATCCCTGCTGAGGAAATTGGGGTCCTCAAGGATGGTTAAGGGCCTTGCTCAATTGCCCAACAGTGGTAGCTTGGCAGTGCTGGGACTTAAACCCTGACCTTCTGAGCAACAACCCATACCATTAAACACTTGAAAAAACATATTTGGGCAAAGAATATTGTGGAAATATTAATGATTTATATAGTTCATTTTCTCAAAGCTTTACAGAAATATTTTTTTTTTAAAAAGTTTAAAAATAAGTTAAAATTAAGTGACTAAAATTAAGTTACTATATTTCTATAACATCTATCTCTAATGAGTAAGCCAGAGGCAATCAGAAAAGCAAAAGGGATAATACAGCAAAAAGCTCAATTGTGTTCATCATTCACGTGACAGCCCGAAAAATGTTGGCCCTAATGCACACAAAATCTAGCAATTGACTTGAAAAGCTGTCTCTAATTGGCACCATGAATCTACTGCAGAAGGCATATTAGACTTGAGTGTTGCCTCATAACTTTGTGGATGTGTTTTTACACCTGGTGGCGCTGTTCAGCTTGGTTTACACAAAAATCCAAAAGAATCAGCTTTACTTGTCAACCTCAGATCCTCATCTGATTTGCTAATCACTATTACAATTCCATGCTGTTAAACAGAACCAAGTTTTGAATGTGCTACAAGTTAAACTTTTTTCCAAAAGTAAAGATGTTGTTCTCTGGGCCCCTTAATTTATCCTTGCTCCCTCTTTCTCCATTATCCATTTTCATACTTGCTTGCTTCCATGGTATCACGTTGTCAACTTTTCTTGCTTCTGAACTTTTCTGTATTCATAACTGCAAAGGCTATTAAGTAAATGTGACATAACCCTAATGAAAGTCTATATTTAAACTCTACCTTTTTGTGAAAAGTGAGAACAGATTAAACACATTCTTCTAGGATAATTTGCTCATTTGACAATATACAGTATGATACTTCCATCTCCCAGCATCCTAAAAATTCAATATAAAAATTAATTTTCTTTGCTGGAGCAGTAATGTCAATACTTACCAGTAGGTGGCATTAATAATTTGGAATGCGTAAGATGGAATGCATTTGTGCGTGTTATTAAGAATGAAAATAAAAAATATTAATAAAGCTTTTCAGTCATTTGCCAGTATACTGTGGAATTAAACAATGTCTCAAGTTCTGCAGGTGACGTCAAATAACCTGACGCCCAAAATTAACAATAAAGTAGCAATAAGTTCTTGTAACCATGGCATGTCATGTTTTCATGTATGCTCCAAAGACATTCTATACAATGAATGTGTGATTTCAACTGTGTGTAGCATTTTGGGGAAGAAACGCATATGGGTGTGATGGTTTTTGCCAAATAGTGAATATCAATCGTTTTCTTACATATTTAGCACATTTAGGATCTCTTTGTATATGGTCACATGCTTGACTCCGATGGCCTTCCATACAGTATGTGCCTCTCCCCCAACACCCGCGCATGCTTTAACGAAAGCGGAAATAAAGCCGCTTTAGTGGCTGTATCGCGTTTAGGTGAATCTTGGTGTTAGTGTTTGACAAAATACATTTTTAGACTGTGGTTAGTTTAACGCGCAGGGTGTCTATATGGAGGTGAGTAGGCATCTTTCTGTATGTGAATGTACCTCACTATTATTAAAATACATCCTTTCTACGGCCGTATAAAACTACAGATGTTAAATTTTTCTGAACAAATGGCTATTGAAATGTATCTGTGTTGCTGAATAAATGTTATGATTGTTAATGGAAGCTAACACTTAGTTAAGTAAAGGACGTAAAGAGTTTTCGGTTCGTCAGTGTACATTTATCTTACTGTTCATTGTTTACAGAAGGAACCGGATGCGGAATGTGGCAGCTCCGCTTCATGTATGAGCAATGGGAAATCTAAGGTATTTTATTTAACATTTTAATTTAAGTGTGTAAAAGGCTACTGAGACCTCAATGTGGCTACAGTATCTTGACATGTTTACTTTCTTCCTAACGTATCTGTGAAGCTGGACACATTGTCCAAAGATGATCTCATTAAATTTGCAAAAAAGCAGATGGCTGCAATGCAGAAGTTAAAGTCAAAGTGTACAGGTAGGTACTCACAAGATATTATGAGTGTTTGTCGTCCCATTATTTTTGATTTAGCTTTTTTCTTTCTCTGTCCGTTCTCATATACATGTGAGGTTTTTTTTTTTATTATCATTATTATTATTATTTTTATTTTTAAGATTTAGAAGAGAAAGTTGAAGCACTGAAGGCTAAACAAGATGACAATTCCAATGAATCTGTAATACAGGTAAGCAGCCAGTATATAGTAGAAATGGAATAGTGTAATGTACGGACTAACATGTTAATGGTCAACGAGACACAGGTACACATACAGAAGAACAACATTTCTATGTTCCAATAATGCTCTAAGAAAGTATCTTATAAAACAGGAGCTGACTGAGAGAATGGATGCTGTATTGCTTGAGAAAGCAGAGACTCAACAGACGCTTGTGTTAATGCGCAAAGAAAATGAAAAGCTGAGAAACCAAAGTGAAGTAAGTTGAAACTGGAGCTGTCTATGACTGCTCTGCCTATTGAGTTTATTTCTATCCCTTTCACTGAAACGCAGCATAAATAGTATACACTGGTGCAGACACTCATACCTGCTTATTCTCTCCTGCCTCACAAATTGAATTCGTGTACACTCCTTAAACTTTGCCACATACCCCTATTGTCAACTCCCATTGCTGACAGAAAATCTGTACCCTTTGTCTGTGAACACCTTGTAATTAAATGACTGTGGCACCAGGTACTAGTGGGTAGTCCACACATTGGAGGGAGATATAGACAAGACCTATTCTATGGTGCTATACTGACTTATTTTCCCAGACAACACCTAATAAGCCTAAGGACTAACTCTGACACAATGCTTCAAACCGTGAAAACTCAATGGAGGCTTTTGGGAACTCCTTTCAGGAGTGACTAACAATGACTCATGTCACTTCTTCTAGTTTCTAGCGTCAAGATGAGTTTGATTTATTCACTGCAGCAGAACATCTGTCTGTGCCTAGTAAACTGTTCAGATTGGTTTAACTTACATTTGTGGCATGAGGCGACGAGTGAATCAGTGTAATTGTCCTGTCAAGAGAAGTAGACAGTAAGATGGATCAGTGTTTTGCCCTGCCATTGTATCATGAGGAGATGCCTGGAAAAGCAATGAGGCACTCGCCACCACCTATCCTTAATTACTAAACTAAGGGTTAGAATAGTGTAGTTCCTGCCTGTAACAGCTGATAACTCTTCATTTGGTTGAAGCCAAGCCTCAGAGTCTTGTCATGTAACTAACCCAAGGGGAATCCCCACAGGGAGGTAGGATCTTTCCTACCCCTAGCTCTTTCTGGCTTGGAGCATCCATTGATGGCCCACTGATGGCAGAACTCCAAAGCAATTTATTTTTAGGGTTGCTTTTTACCATTCACAATGTTTACTCTTGAAAATTCTGAAATAATAAAACAATTATTTCATTTAATTTTTTTTACTACTTTTAACATTTTTCAACAGGAGCTAATGGAGACATTGGCTGCTCTCCAGCAGAAACTAAATCATTTTGAAAAGGACAACACTGAAAAGATAAAGCTTATGGAAGAACAGATTCAAACCACAGAAACAAAGTACAGAGAGGAGTTGGAGCTTTTAAAAAAAATGGGAAATGAAAATGAAGAAATCCAGAGATGTAGACTTCAGGAAGACTTTAATTCTAAAATTGAAGCAATTCGTCAAGAATATGAGCGCAAAATATCTGATTTGGGGCAGAATTTGGAATTGTCTGAAAAAGAATGGATAACAGAAAAGGAAACTCACCAGAAAACTCTCCAAAAAAACCAAGATGAAATTGACAGTTTTAAGGAGATGATTTCAAGACTGAACAAACAGCATGAAGATGAGGTCAGATATCTGGAAGAACAGCTTGAAATCAATGCTGCAGAGTTTGATATGGAGAGGGAGAGGCTGTTGCTGGTCCAGGAAGATCTATCAGAGCAAATAGCACTTAAAGAAAGCTACCTCCAGGATGTTCAAGAGGAAGAAGAAGACCTGCACAGAAAGACCCAAAAGCCATCAGAATTGGATCCCTCAATATTAGAAGGCTCAGAGAATGAAATGGACAAAATGAGGTTAGCTCTGCTGGATTTACAGTCACAAAACACAATGCTTAAAGAGGAACTCACATTCCTCTCCAATGTGAAGACACAGCTTGAGGGAGATCTGAAACATTTAAAGGAGGAGTTCAGCATGGAAAGGGAAGAACTGGAGTTCAAGATTAATGAATTGCAAATGACTAAAGAAGAAGGTGAGGTTTGCACTGAAAAAGAGAATGCAGAAAAAACAATACATCTTGAAGAACATGATCAGATTCTTCACAAATTAAATGTGTTGCACAAAGCTGAAATGGAAGAACTAGAGGCTTCTCTCATTTCCAATAATGAACGCGAAAAAGAAGTGATTGTTCAAGCGGCACAAGATCTGCAAAACAAATGCAAGATGCTTTCTGAGGAGAACAAGTTTATTGCCTCTGAATATGAACACACAAAAGAAATTCTGAGAAACATTGAGATGGACCTTGGAGACAGAACATCTGACTTTGTGAAGAAATACAATGTCATGAAGGAGCAGGCAGCCGTTTCAATTCAGGAGTTGGAGGAAAAGCTCAGGGAGAAGGATAGTATAATAGAGAAATTAAAGTGCTTAGAGCAAACTCAGGATAAATCCTGCAACACTTCAGTCAATGACGTCCCTGTGCCAAAGGAGGAAATGGCTCAATTGCAAAATGATCACCAGTCTGCATTGAAAAAATTGGATGCTTCCATAAAGGATCTGGAGAGTAATAAAGAAAAACTTTTTGAGGCACGAAAACAAGTCTGTTATATACTTGCACAGAACTACTCTGTGAGAATAGATGAAGACGAAGACATCTCTGGACTGCTGAACCGTCTTATATGCAAAGTTGAAGAAGAGAAATCAAATTGTATTGTGTTAAATGAGGAAAAGACTAAACTACAAGAAGAACTGCAAGCTGTGTCTGATGAGAGGAATGATCTAAAGACGTTTATTGAAACTAATGAAAGAAAATATTTTGATACCCAAAAGCAAATTTGTGAAATACTGGAGCAGAACTACTCTGTGAGAATAGATGAAGACGAAGACATCTCTGGATTGCTGAACCGTCTTCAATGCAAAGTTAAAGAAGATAAATCAAATTGTATTGTGTTAAATGAGGAAAAGACTAAACTACAAGAAGAACTGCAAGCTGTGTCTGATGAGAGGAATGATCTAAAGACGGTTATTGAAACTAATGAAAGAAAACATTTTGATATCCAAAAGCAAATTTGTGAAATACTAGAACAGCAGTACTCTGTGAAAATAGTCGGGGAGGAAGAGATATTTGTACTGCTGACCCATCTTCTGTCTAGCATTCAGGAAGAAAAAATTAGTTGCGATGTGTTAAAGGAGGAAAATAATAAACAACAAAAAGATCTGATGACTGTGGTTCAAGAAAGGGATGATCTGAAGGGGCGTATGGAAACCTATGAAAGAAAACTTTCTTATGTACAGAAGAATATCTGTGAAATGCTGGAGCAAAACTACTCTGTGAACATAGATAAAGAAGAGGACATCTCTGTACTACTGAAGCATCTCCTGTCAAGAGTTCATGAAGAAAAACTGATATTAACAGAACAGTTGGGGGAAAAAGAGAGAGAGTTGTCACAGCAAAAGCAGCAAGCTGAACTCAGTGATGACGGTTACTTACAGACCAGTCCAAATAGAGTTCTGTCAGATTCAGAAAATTTGCAAGGGGTCCAAAATATACAGGGCGAAGTAACAGGGAGCATGGTGGGCCAAGAACATGAAGAACCTGCAGATGAAAGTGGTGCTCAAGACACAGATGACATGAAAGGGCTCCAACAGAAGCTGAGTGAAAAAGAGACCATAATAAGCCATCTAAAGGAAGAAATTTCCCATTTACAGGTTTGTAGTTGTTATGTACCTTTTTTTTGTTCTATACTACGAATATCACAGAGTATGAGTAAGCTTGAGCCATTATTTGAATTAACACTGCTGATATGATGAAGTTCTGATACACTATTTACAATCTCATATAAAACTATAAAGCAAGCTTGGGTAATTATTAAAATGATTATTTTGCAGTATTAATACATGTTTATTGTCATGACAAATCCACACATACATGAAGTGGTGTCATGTTTGTCTAGACAGACTCAAACAATTCTGACTGTTTACTTTTAGGAAGCCAAGCAATCTACGCTGAATGAAAATATGAAGCGTATAGGTGGGTTCTTGACTTTTCTATTTAATCTAAAAATAAAGTGTCCTTATAAGAAGTGTGCAAGTCTTTAAAAGATGATGTTACATTTCCATTACATTTGTGTAGACAAGTCTGCCTAATAAAGTAAACGTTAATTTAGCCTTGTTGCTTTCACATTAGCTGCAGTGCTTACATAATTCATTTTTCCTTTTCTCTCTAAGAAATTTACCATTTTTCCTTTACACATCCAGTGCTATGCAAAAATATTTACCCCCTTCCTGATGTTTTTTACTTTGTTTTATTTTTATTTATTTATTTTTTGCTTTCAGAAATGATGATTCACTTCATTGGGCAAATGTTAATATTACACAAAGATAACCTGAATAAATACAAATTGCAGTTTTTAAACATGGCCAGACATTTTCCTTTTAATTACTCATATTGGTTTGGGCAGTTTTTTTTCCTTAATAAATGAAATCATTATCTAAAATCTGCATTTTGTGTTAACTTGGTGATCTTTGTGGTGGTGATCTCAATCATTTAAATGGGACAAATACAAATAATAAATCAGGAAGGGTCAAATGCTTTTTAACATCCCTCTTATGTTTTACATAATAGACAAGTGTTCTTTTCTTTGTATCACAATACTGGCACAATGGCTCAGCTGTGTCATAACTAGCCTTGTTCCTTTCATATTCTGTAGAGTGTTTAGGAAAAGAAAGCAAAGAAAAGGAAGAACGTTTGAATAAATTCAAAGCTGTAGCTGTGAAAGCAAAGAAGGAACTTGACAACAGTAAAAAAGAGGTTTGTAATGGTTCTACTTGTCGTTATGCCTTTGTCTTGGGTGCACTTTACCTCTCATGTCATTTAAGATGTTGTTTTGTTGTCTGTAAAGCTAATATTTTACATGGTACTTAATTTGCGGTTGTGGCAGCTGGCAAAAGTGGATATCAGTATCGGACCTTCTGTTGTGTTGTTGAAAATCTTTTTTTTTTATGTTTATTCGTTATGTAATCTACAAAGGTAACTTATCCTGACGATTTTAATATAGACATCCAGACTAAAAGAAGAATTAGAGGCTTTGAGAGCTGAAAGAGATAAAATGTCAGACTCCATGAAGGCCATCATCCATGGTGCAGAGGCCTATAAGGTATAGTGTAAGCATTCACATACATTTTCCTGTACACTTAAGTACATGCTTATTTTGCTTTTACTCAGTAGGCAGTAACAATAATAATGATTGTTCAAATTTCCCTCAGGGATTAATAGAGTTATATATGTTTGTATATATATCTAATATTACTATTACTAATAATAAGAAGAATATTTTGAGGACAAAATATTAATCTGGTTAAAAAATAACTAATGCATTATTAACTAGAGTTAATTGTAGAACAAATCTATATTTACTACAAATGTTTTTATCTATAGCTAGAAATAATATGACTTTATCAAAAAAAACATATACTGGTTGTGACTAAAAATTAATTCCTGGTTAAGCTGTGGGCTGCTGCATGCTGAAGTAGCTGAGGCTTTATTTATTTATTTTTTTATTGCAAACCTTGTTTTTTTACTCCTCTGTACTGAACACCCTCCATCACTTTATCAGACCCTTCTTATACTTCCAATTACCTTTTGTTAAAATGTGTACATTTTATATCTTATGACCAAACTTTATTTACAGAATCTTATGATTGAGTATGACAAGCAAAATGAGCTGTTGGATAAAGAAAAAGAGAAACTGGAGGCATCAGAAAAACTAGTTGGTGATTTGACCAAACGTCTGCATGTAGCTGTTGAACAGGTATTTGTCTTTTTGAAATAAATTGTTGATTGTTTAGAAATTCTGTTTTTTTTTCTTTGTTTTTATTTATGTATTTATTTATATATTTTAGCAGTTAGTGAAACTGGAGAAACATATTTGAATCTGAATATGTGAATCCCAGTTAGTAATGAATTAGAATAATAAATATTCTTAACTCCATAAACTTCAGACTAACTGCAGAGTTAGAAATATTAATATACAGAGATGAACCTTTCCACAAATTTATTAAGATATGTTAAATTTAGTTAAGGTCTTTTTTTGCAAGAAAAAATTAAATATTGACATTAATGCCATTTATTTTCCTTTCAGCATAAGCAACTTTCTTCTGAGAGAGATGACCTGATGGCCCATATTGAGACTCTCCAAAGTGAGGTTAGACAGCTGGAGGCACAGGCTCTTGAGATGCACAAACTCAAATCTTCAATGGAGAGAGACCTAGAGGCAGAAAGGCTTTTGAAAGAGCAAAAAACAAAGGTAGCTTTCCATGTACAGTACTGTGCAAAAG
>JAOTRN010000048.1:4235664-4252651 GCA_028566695.1 Bagroides melapterus
TAAAAATAAACAAAGTGAACATAATCAAACAAATGAGCCAACAATATTATACTACTTTATTTAACTATTGTTAAAAATGATCCAGCATTGCACATCTGTGACTTGCAAAAGTATGTGATTTCAGTATCTGTTGTGATCCCCTTGTGCAGCAGTGACTGCAAGTAAAGTTGATCAGTCCTGCACAATGATTTAGAAGAATTTTAGCACTTTTCTCAGGACAGAACAGCTTCAACACTGGTGGGTGTTCTAACATGAACTGCTTGCTTCAGGTCCATGTACAACATTTCTTTTGGATTAAGGCAGGACTTTGACTTGGTCATTTCAAAACTTTATATTTGTTCCTCTTTAATCATTCTTTGGTAAAATGACTTGGGTGCTTGTACTCATTGTCTTAGTGTGACGCGTTTTCTCTTGAGATTAAGTTCATGGAAAGCTGTCCGGACATTTTCCTTTAGAATTCACTGGTATAATTTAAAATTCATTGTCCTGTCCTGGCCCAAAGCATGATATTACCACCACCATGTTTCACCGATTGTATAAGGTATTTATGCTGGAATCTCCAAAAATAACTCGTCATTTTAAACCATAACATTTTATTTTGGTCTCATTCCTCCACAAATTATTTTTCCAATAGTAATCTGGCTTGTCCAAATGATGTTGCAGTGATCTTTTTGGAGAGTCATGAATTTCTCCTTGCGTCTCTGTACAGTGTTCACCTGATGGCTGATAGCAGACTCAAACATTAACATTAGCTAATGTAAAAGTGACTTTTACTAAGACATTACTGTGGGTTCCGTTCTCACCTGACAGACTATTAACATGTCTTGGTGAGATCTTTGTTGGTTGACTACTCCTGGGGTGGGTATCAGTGGTCTTTTCCTCCATTTGTACAGAGTCTGTCTGACTATAGATTTTTGGAGTTCAAAAAAGAGATGATTTTAGAGAGGATTTTGTCATCTTTTCCTGAAGTCCTTAGAAATCTGATGATGTTTTGGGTCATATTTATGCATATAATATATAACCTGTATCTACTGTCCAGTCTACACTGTCACATTTATTAAACTGCTTCACATATTCTTACTTATCCTCATTTGGCTTTATAATGTAGCACATTTACAGTGTTCATGAATGTTTCTGCAGATGAAGATGAAGATCGGAATTTCCTATACTTGTGTTCATTAATAATTTTAATCGATATTAATGTACAGACAGCTGTGTGAAGTAGGATGAGCTACAGGGGCTCACTTCCTGTATCTCAGAGGAAACACATTCTTTCAGCTGCTGTAGATGGTAGCCATCATGTTTCTATGAGATGGCTGAGAAATTTGGGGAATTGGCAAATTACCAGATTGGGAGAAAATGGGGTTTAAAAAATGAATAAAACATTCAAGGAGAGTCAACATTTTTGTATAATATATCCAAGAAATCAGTTATACTATAGAACATGTTTTAGTGGTGAGTCATATTGTACATTAAAATTATACCTTTTTTAATCACTGAAATTTATTTGTTTGTGGGCATTTTAGTGACTGAATAATTATCGTTCAATTTTTTTTTTTTTTTAATAATTTGACACAATTACATTACTGTTACGCTTATGTTTATTTATTTAGTATATGTATGGGTTTGTGTGTGTTTTAAGGAGCATGCTTGTGCTGCAAAGGAAGTTGAGGAGCTCCTTATTTTACTACAGAAACAGAAACAACAGTTGCAGCAGTCAGAGCAAGAGCTGGAGCAGCTTAGGAAGGTATGTTCACAAATGTACCTTATAACCTTGATTTCCTGTCTAGTTAAAATGAATAAAAATAAAACATAAAGCAGCAGAATTTGCTGGTCTTTAATGATATGAGTGTATGTATATTTATGTATATACATATACATACAGTGTATACAGTGGGGGAAAAAAAGGAGGACAAAGTAAATATATATTTACGTTTTAATACTTTTTTCCATTTATTATGGGTACACATTTACAAAAGACTTTACACCTAAAATCAAAGTAACAACCACTGCCAAGTTGGTTCTGGCTTCTCTTGTAGGTCAAAGTACTATAAACCTCTAATTGTATTATTTCATTTTTCACTTTTTGTCATGGAGGTCTTATTATCTATTTCAGTAAAATATCTTATTGCAGTCACTGCAACAATTTCCTTTTGTTATTCTTTCATTGTGTCTGCTGGACCATGTATGAAGAGTTAAACGCTGATTTGATGTACTTGCTTGTAATATTTATATGCAGGTCTGTATATGTGTTTTTGTAAGCCACCTGACCGTACCAGTCTCAAATAAAACACAGTCAAATTAAAGTGCAAACCGCCCACAGTGTCAATAGGAGAATTCACTATACTCAGACTGCCACACAGTTGAGTTATAGGCTAATAAATAGTAACCAGTCTTCTTTATTCTGTGTGATGATACACCATGGTCATGATAAAGGGCTTTAAGTGAATCATGGAAGTATAATAGATCAAAGATTTAAAAACAAAAAAAAAACCAAAATAGACCATTTTAAAAATGAAGAGCACACATGTGATGCAGTTTGCCCCAGTTTATTTGACCAGGATCATAATTCCAGTGCATATAATGTACAGTGCTGCTTGTGTCTAACAATTTTTCTATTGATTTATGTTTTTTTTTTGTAGAATATTTGTTTATTGTTTATATAAATTAGTTTAATGTTTTTATTTTTTAAGCCTTGGTTCAAATGTGTTTTTTTTTCTTATTTAGGATGCACAGCAGAGCACTTTGTTGGACATGGAGATGGCAGATTATGAGCGGCTGGTCAAAAATCTCAACCTGCAGCTCTCTGAAAAGGATAGACTGCTGGAAGAGCAGGAAAGACAAGCTCAGGTTCAGAGAGAGAGGGAGGAGAAACTAAACCAGGAAATAGGCAAGTATTTCCATGTTTGTTTTGACAAAATGCCATCTGCAACCTATATCGCAAACACAAACAAGGACAACCTGTATACAACACGGACAACTATCTACACGAATATGAACAACCTGTTTTCAGCAGATTTGGAAGGAGGAAACTTAAACTAAATGAAAATAACACATGACCACAGAGTTTTATTTGCATATTACTTACTGTGCCTTTGTTTTGCTGCTTAGCACCAGAACTATACAAAACTAGGGAGCTGGTAGAAAGTTTTGAGAGCATTTAATAATCCTATGCTCTCCTGTTCACTACAAAACCTCCACCTCCCTGTGTAAAATGACATACTATAACATTACTTTCTTCCCATTATTCCCATTACAGCATTTCATAAACTCTGTACCTGTACTCTGCTTAATGACAATGAAGTTGAATCTAATCTAATGTAATTATTACAAATGACCATTGTAAATTCAGTTACCAAATCCTAGGTTAAAAAAATTTATTGTGATTTGTCATATTGAGTATTTAAAAAAAAAAAAAAAAAAAAAAAAAGCTTACTTTTTTTTTTTAATCATTTTACATGCTGATCATCTTAAGCTATTTCATTTCTTAAAGGTAAGGTTACAATTGGCCCCTCATTAATGGATCATGATGTATAGTTCCACTTTACGTTGTCTTGGAATATCTATGTTCTGCACTATTGCAGTTACAGATACAGTTCAACATATACTGCTCAAAAAATTAAAGGAACAATTTTCTTATTAGATCCACTCTCCCATATTAGATCTGGATGAGCAAAATATTCAATTTATTTATTTTTTTATTTTTTTTTTTTTATTTTTTTTTTTTTCCTTTCAATTTGGAAAATTTTATTTTTTTATTTTTACATTTCAAACTTGAATACTGTATTTCATTCATCCAGATCTAATATGGGATACTTAATATAGATATTTCTACATTTTATTTCTACACATTATATAATGACACAATGTATACAAATAAAATTTTCCAACTTGAATATTTCATTCAGCTATAGGAATCCTCAAGTGGGGTGATTAATTTTGGTTTCCATTGACCATTGTTACTTCATTTTCTGTTTAACAAATAAGCCTTAACAAATAATCTTTGTCCCACATCTTGTATTCCTCCTATATAGTATAGTCTACTATCTTCATCTCTATGCCTATCCCAATTCTATTTCACCCACCTTGTTCTCCTTATACTTACCCTCTACTTCCTCATTCCATCACCTAGTACTTTCCTAGCTGTCTCCGTTATCACTTCTACAATAACTGCACAATTGTCAAGCACCCTTTCCTCACCTTGTACCATCTGTCCCATCTTCTCTCTGAATTTCACACAACTGTCTTCCTCCTGCAGATTCCACCCTCTGATCCTGGATTCAGTCTTCACTGTCCTTCTTGTCTTCGCTTTCAAAGTCATCCTACAGGCCATCTTTGATTGCTGTCTAGCGACACTCTTCCGAGACACCACATTACAGTCTGTGATCTCTTTCAGATTGCATCTCCTGCATAGGACATAGTCCACCTTGGAGTCCACCTCCACTCTTATGTCACCCTTCTTAAAATATATATTCACCACTGCTATTTTCATTCTTTTTGCAAGTTCCTCCACCATCTGTTCTTCCACATTCCTCTCCTTGACACCTTACCTACACATCACTTCTTCATCACCTCTGTTCCCTTCAACAACATGCCCACTGAATAAAAAAAAAATTTCATCACACAGCCCACTTGTGGGACATATGCCTTCCCCCTCTGTCATTGCAGTAGCACTGTTTCCATAAAGACCCTGCTGGCCAACAGTACCTGTGTCGGTCTTTGGTAACCGGACCTCATCCAATCTAGTATGGAATTCTGGTGTATGATCAGCATAACTGATTTGGCACAGGTTTTACACTGGATGCCCTTCCTGAAACAACCCTCCCATCTAACTGTTGGTAACGAATTGTTTATGCTCAGTTGTAGAATCTAAACTTTTTTTTACTCTAGAATCATTAAAGTCACTCGTGGACATTGGAGAGGAAAAGACTGCAAAGGTTAAACAACTACTGGTGAAAACTAAGAAGGATTTAGCAGATGCCAAGAAGGCAGTGAGTACCATGCACTTAACCACATTAAGTCTGTAATGTTTACTACATGATTTGTTTTCCATCTTTACCTGATCACATTTCTTTTTTTAGTTAAGTTTCAGACATACATATTGAAATTTCTCATTTATTTTTCAAATCAAACAGTATATTTCTCTAGCACTGTTAAGAATAGTCACAATGACACTGGCACAAAGCAGCTTTACTAAATGGTTAACAGGCCCAGGTCAAAGTGTCAAGAAAAACTTTACTGAGACAACATGAGGACGAAACCTTGAGAGGAACCAGGCTCAAAACAAAACCTGACACCAGATAGTTTGATTCTATTGAACTTATATTATCATAGGTCTTATGGTATGGTTGACTGTTGTTTTAAATGTCAATACAGTGAGCTCTTTTTGTTCCTCAAACTACTCCAGAACAGCTTTTGCAGTGTGTCAGGGAGCATTATTCCTGTCACATCGTTGTCACAAAGGGGTATTACTTGGTCTGTATCAGAGTTTATTTAGTCAAGTCAAGTCAAGAAGCTTTGTCATTTCAACCATATATAGCTTAAGCAGTACACAGTGAAATGAGACAGCGTTTCTCCAGGACCATGGTGCAACATAGAACAAAAAGACAATAAGACCAAAAAGACAATAGACAGAGCTACATACAACATAAAGCTAAGGTTTAATCCTGGCTACATAAAGTGCATCTGTGCAACCTAGTGCAAGCAGTGCAGACATAAAACAACCAGACAGTGCAGACAGACAATACAAAAACACAAGACACGACACAGTAGACAAGAACACAAAAACAGCGCAGACTCAAAATTTAAACTAAGTGAAACAGCAGCAGTTTTGGACTTGATGAGGTAATGAATTTTTTTTTTTACAAAATATTATAAATACACAGAATACAGTGTGCAAAGACAGCATAAAACATTGTGCAAAATGCAATGTGCAAAAAACGGCATGTAAACAGTTTTTTAATCTGTAAATTATAAACATGAATGTATGTTTATGGAGTTTGTATTGTGACAGTCAGTGCAGTCCAGAATTTTGTGTGTATATGTGTGTAGTTAGTAGGTGTCCAAGTAACATCCACCTGAATGCAGGACCCAAGGATTTCCAGTAGCTCATTGCCCAGAGCATCACTCTGTCTCTGCTGGCTTTTCATTTTACTGTAGTGCCTCCTGGTGGTGTCTCTTTCTCAGATAAATGACACACACGTACCTGACCCTCCACACAATGAAGAAAAAAAAGTGATTCATCAGACCAATGCACTGTTTTCCATTTCTTCCATGGTCTAGTTATGATGATAATGTGCCCATTGTAGACAGGTTTGGCAGTAGTGCACAGGGTTGACCTTTTTAGCAGGTTGTGCCACAATAGCTTTTCTATGTGATTGGACCCCATGTGCTTCACAGATTTATTGTGTCCAATACCCTGTTGCCAGGTCACCAGTTCACCAGTTGTCTGTGGAGTACTGTTATTAAGTCCTAATTATACTGGAAAAAGCTCATTAAACCTGCTGTCTCAGAGATGCTCAGACCAGTAATCTAGCAATAACAATTTGGCCCTTGTCAAAGTTACTCAGATGCTTACAGTTGCCTGTTTTTCCTTCTTCCAACACATCAACTTGTAGATCTAACTGCTCACTTGGTGCCAGACATATCCCACTCCTTGACAGGAGCCATTGTAATGAGAATATTGCCATTGTATAGAGTTTGTTTATATTTGTTTAATTATTTGCTTATTTAATTGTAGTGGTTAAACTTTACAAAGGTTTGTAATGAAACTGACAATTTGACAAGTCTTACTAAAAGTTATGGCATTCTTGTGGAGTTCTCTCCAACAATCCATGTAGTAAAAATAAATCCTCATTCCTTTCCAAATTCCATCAAAAAATTTGAAACGGTATGAATGAACAGAATGTTGTGTAAGAACCTGTTATGGTAGCTATATTAATTCAGTCATGAAGTAAAATCTGTAACATAATTATATTTTAATTCTGTTATTCACACCTACATCATTAAAAGTTGAAGGCAAACTGCTCAGTTTAATTAGCTTATTGGCATGGTGTTAAATCATCAGTGCACTATTTAAGGGCAAACTGTTTAGAAATTCCATTGACATTCATCTTTATTTATGCCAGTCAGTAAATTCTCATTGTCCTTTTTTCCTGGAGCCATATGAGAGCCCTGTAGCAAGCAAGAAATAAGTTGATGACTTATAGGGATGGCAGTGCATCTAATCACTTTACATATTTACTTCTTTTAGGGTGATGTAATATCCACTTTTGTTTTAGTAGATGACTGTTTGCTTTTCAGGAAGCATCTCAGATGATCCTGCAGTCTTCTATGAAAGTGGAATTAGAGGAAATTCAAGAGCAGTTGGAAACATACAAGGTAAAAAATATATATTTAGTTTTCTAGCATATTTGAGAACAGTGAAGAACAAATGCAGCAAATGTCTCTGGTGGCACATCCTTAATTAGCATCAATTAACATTCTTCTGCATGATTGTGTCCTGTAAGGTTATACTTTAGTTCCTATGTTACTGTGTTGTTGGTTTCAACCATTCGACACGTAATTTGGATGCAATTGTGACATTTAAAACTTACTAACGAAACATACAAATTAAACATTCACTTTAACATGGGGGATGGAGAGTTGATGTCAAAAGTTGGCATACACCAAAAAACATTCTAACAAATTTATTTGACAACTCCATACATTTCATTTCACCATTTTATTTCCTATGTTAAATCAGTTAGTGCATTGAATTTTTTTAATCAAGAAGCTTTTATTGTAATTTCAACATATAGCTGACGCAGTACATAGTGAAAGATACAACATGAAACTCATTAAAAACAATTCACTACAAGGAAAATCTGCAAAAAAAAAAAAGATATGTTCCAAATAAACAAACCAGGACCAAGAAATTTGATCCACGATATACCTGGGGATTACTGTATTATCATTGCCTTTTCTTACCAGTTGTTTTGGTCTTTGGTCTTCATCAACCCCCGCTTGCACCACTTGCTGAGATGAAGAAATTCTCAGAGCAAATAAAGTCCTTGTAGTACAGGAGATTGTCCTATTTGTCACTTTTTAAGGATGACTGCTCCAAGCAGGATATTAACATCCAGAATTGACAAAAGGATAAGAAGAAAACCGATCAGGAAGAAAAATATTATTATTATACCATTATTAATTTACAATAATGACCAAATGCAAAAATGCAATCCAAGCCAATAAAGTAAAAGTTCAGAATAAGAAGCTCAGTTTGGAATTGCCCAGTCAGTTGAGATCTTAAAAAATTTCACAATAACGTGTGGTGTTAACAGGGGTGTTCCAAAGTGTTCTTTTCACTTCTATGTAAGTGACTGAGTGTGTATGTTTTATGTCTTAGATTCAATGTAGTGAACTGACTGCAGATCGGCACAGGCTTCAGGAGCAGCTAAAGGCAGTGAGCGATCAGTATCAGAAGTCTGTCACTTCCTACCAGTACCAAGTGACCACTTTACAGAATGATCTGAGCTCCACAAAGGTACCTAAACTCTTCATTCATTTTATAACAACTGCAATAGTGGTCTGTTCTAATACACTGCTCTGAACAAAGGGCTCTGGACTTGGAATTGCCTTCATAAAATCACAGACAGTTTTGCACAAGAGGGAATTGACTGTTCCATTGAAGAAAGAAAAACCCACAAGAAAAAGGAGAGACAATTTAACATTTTTCAATTTATGACATTTTTACTTCTGTTAATTTGATATATACTCTCCTTTAAATAAGTCAAACCATCAGAGTAAATGATGATAGGACTGAGCCTCATGAGTTCATATCATGCAAGAAAAATGAGCTCAAATTTAGAATGAAATGTAACTGAGACTCTCTTCTGTTTTACTCAAACTCTACCACATAACTCTTGGGAATCTTCTCAAATTAGAGCTAAAGTTCTAGTTATATCCAAGTTCTATATCCAGAATTAGACAGTGAAGAATACAGTCAGATATAATACTGGGAATAATAATGCAATAAAGATAAAGATCTTGTGTTAAGACACTTCTTAAACAGTAAATTGTTGATTTCAGTGAATCAACTTGAGAAGCTAAGATGAATTTGACTTCTTTCTCAATAAAGTTCATACTTTCACAATGTTCTTTAGTAATAAATTTCAGCTTTGATTCTGTGTTTGTGATGTGTATAAGGCTTTAAAATGTTTGTATTAATGTAGAAAAGAACATTTTTATAATTATGTCTAATGTAATTTGCAGGCTGAATTTGAATCCACAAAGTCAGAGTTTGAGAATTACAAGGTGCGAGTCCACAATGTGCTTAAGCAGCAGAAAAGTAAGAGCACTACTCAAGGCGAAAGTGATTGTTCCAAACAGGACAGGTGAGATTTTCTTCTGTTATTACTATATTGAAACAGTGTTTGTTTGTTTGTTTGAATAAATGATGTAGTATGATAGTTAATGGATTTTAGGTTTTTGCATGCTTAAAATAGATAAAACAAATGTGTTTCACTTAATAATAAATAGAAATAAATAGTGTTTTTTTGCTGTATATTTTGAGTCATTATCCACAATCCTAATTGTATTGCAGCATATCTATTATCCATTATTCACAGTCCAAATTGTATTGCAGCATTTGACTGAATATGAGCAAATATAGCTCTTTGCACTTCAGAATTGATCCTGCTAGATCTATTTGTAGTCACATCATCAATAAAGACCAGTGAAAAATGGCTGTTGGCAGCTACATACACCCCTGCCACAACACTGCCTCTGTGTTTGACAGATGATGTGACATACATTGGATCATGAGCCCTTCATTTCCTTCTCCAGACTTCTCTTTGCTTCATTCTGGTATAAGTTAATTTCGGTTGCATCTATCCAAAGTATCTTGTTCCAGAACTGGAAAGTCAAGTTAAATCCTGACTTTGACAGTGGTCCTTGAGACTTTTCTTGGCTTGTCTAGATGTTGTGTAGAGGTTTTTCTTCTCCAAAGAGAGAATTCTGCAGTCATCCACTGTATATCACTTTAAACTTCAGTGGTCTTCCAGGCTTCTGGTGTTGCTGAGCTTGGCAGTGTTATTGTTGATTTGGCCACTCGTTTGTTTGTTTGTTTGTTTGTTTGTTTGTTTGTTTTTTAAAATGGTGGTCTTCCTATACTTGCATTGTTACCTTTGTGGTATGGATATTGAGGATTCCCATAAACAGTTTCCAAACACATTTCATTACTTGGAATCAACCGGAGACCTTTTACCATGCATCTTATGAAATAAATAAAATAAAATAAAAATTCTCATGAAATAATGAGGAAATGGGCTACACCTGGCATTGAAACTGCTTATTACTCAATTGGGCAAACTATGTGCATTAGAAAATAGAAGAACTGTGAAATATAAATGACTGAATCCTAAAGGTTTAGTGACTGAATTCAGATCTTGACTGCTACATTTATAATTCTTTATAATGCTGTACAGAGGAAAAATTATGACCACTTCAAGCACCAGTTGATCTTCTGTGTGTGTTGCACTGAGCAGGGAGACCATGGAGACCATGCTGAACCAGTTGAGATCCAAACTACAAGAAAGTCAACTTAATGCAAAGAGCTGCAATGCAGAGCTGCAGCAGCTTCAGACGGAATATGACACACTTTTGGAGCGTCACAACAAAATGTTGCAGCAGACTATCACTAAAGAAGCTGAACTGAGAGAGAGGTGAACAATAGCTGTTTTTATTGACTTCTTCAAGATGCATATTTTCTGACTACTGATTAATAAACATTTTGAAAAGATCTATTTGTTTTGTTAAACTGAAAGTGGCAGATCTAATGAAAGCATGGCAGATAATCACAATTAATATCTTGGAGGTTCTGCCTTGCTTGTAAAAACACTGCAAATGTATCCAGACTATTCAGAATGTGAAATTGAAGGATATTTGCATCTATAATGGTTGAGGCATTGCATTTTATTTGCTGCCCAAATGGGAAATTAAAGAATGTTGGTTTTAATAACTTATGTATTAGGAATTAACAATAGCCAGATAAATAAGAATTGACTAAAATAAAATAGGGCAAAGTTTCACTGTTGCGTTAATAAAGCTGACCCCATATATTATTGCTATTATGTTAACAAACAGGTGCTTAGAAAGAGGAAGGTGCTGGTGTTACATAGTAGTTTATCTTTTTTTTTTAATACTCCAATCTTAGGTTGCTGTCACTGCATTCAGAGAATATAGCACTAAAATCAGAGCACAGCCAGTCAGTAACACAGCTAACGGCACAAGCAGAAACATTACGCAGTAGTTTCCGTGAGCAGCTGCACCACATTCAGGATGAACATCGCAGCACCGTAGAGACCCTGCAGCACCAGATTAACAGCCTGGAGACACAGCTGTTCCAACTGCAAAAAGAGACTGCAACCTTAGGTAAGAAGACATCCAGTTTTTATTCCAGGTTTTTGTTTAACAGTAGTCAAATTTCCTATAAAAATCTTATTTATATCTCATTAGTTTTTGGCTCATATTGAACCATGGATATGTTGCTCCTAGGTGCTAGGGATTGTGGAAACATTGTTTATTTATTTAGTTACTTTAGAGTTTATATTTTTGCAAGCTTAAATAGAGTTCCATATATAATATTCAAAATCAATAATAAATAGAAATAAATGGTAAAGCTATAATTAGCAGTTAAGAGGGAAACACTCTAAGGTTGGTGATACATCAGAGAACATTGGGAATATCAGCAATTGATCCCAAAGAGATATACTAGATTTGAAGACAAGCTATTGCTGAGATATTGCCTCATTTCCTGTTTTCAACATATGTCACATATGCTGCATTATTACAGCTCATCAAATGTCATACATGTAAAGCCTGTTCTTCCCCAAATCCCTTTTGTCTCTCTAGTTTCTCAGCAGCAGAGCAAGAAGCCCCAGTCGGACAAGAAGCTTACAGATCTTCCTTTGTTTGAGTTAAACATGGCACGAGAGGAAGGTGAGGGAATGGAGACAACAGAAACCGAGTCTGTCTCCACAGCAGGGACTCCTCCACCCAGTCTCGAACAGCTCCTCACGTCACCTGACCCCAAACATGGTAATGTTTAATTCAACTGATATTATGTAGATTAATCATCATTTAACTATTTCCACAGTATATACTTTTACACTGCAGTTTTTAACTTATTTCATGACAGATGTCTAAATTACTTGAGCTTGGTTTAGGGCTAACTTTAAGTCAAATTGCTCCTGTTTATTACTGTACTTATTAAAGTGCCCTGATAGATGTGGCTGTAGTGAGTTTTGCTACATATTGCAGGTATTGTAACTTTATAAAATTTATTATTGTTGTTGTACTAATTTTGTTTATAAATAATTTAGATCTAATTGTAGTGTTCTAAATGTGTTCTAAATGTTTCGAAATGAATTTATTTATTCCTCTCTAGGTGTTTTCCTTTCTAAAGGTTTTGCAGCAATGTGAGTTTAGGATGCAGATCTGTTTAGTAGTGTTGTATTTCCAAAAATGTTACAAATTGTGTTGCTGCCAAAGCAAAATCATTAACAATATCATGAAAGTAAAATGGACAATAAGAAATAAATGGACCACTGGTATTTAGTTGCTCAATAAATAATCATTTTTATTTAAATTTTTTCCCCATGATAAAATATTTTTTTTAATAATTAACCAATATTAATTGTATTGGTTATACCTACTCTGACAAAGAATGTTTACATAAGCTTAGAAATATGTCGTACATAAAGACATACAGAAGTAAGTAATCAAATGTTACCTTCTAAATATTCTATTAATTTCTTAATATTAATTTAATATGATCTTCCTGCAAAATGGTTATGTTTAGAAACCTCTGTCTTCAGTACGGGCTCATTACTGGTATATGGCTTATGTAAATATTGTTATGTATTTTTTGATTATTAAGCTGATTTTGGTGTGTGTGTGTGTGTGTGTGTGTGTGTGTGTGTGTGTGTGTGTGTGTGTGTGTGTGTGTGTGTGTGTGTGTGTGCGCGCGCGTGTGTGTGTGTGCGCGCGCGCGTGTGTGTGTGTGTGTGCGCGTGTGCTTGTGCAGAACCGTTTGTATGGCAGATAGAGCCCACAAAGGAGGAGCTAACTAACCAACTGAATACAGCTACACGCAGCATGGAGCACATGAACAGCCTTTTACATGAGAGTGAAGCCACCAATGCCATCCTTATGGAGCAGATCAATGTGAGCAATATGTTGCTACTGTGTCCATGTCATAATATTGTCACTCCACTACAACACTAGTGCTGTACAACATTATGGGACAGCACTAGTGTGCTTGCAAACTAAATTATGTATTGTTTTGAAGATAACATTCGAATGTCATGTTCAGTATCCTAAAGAAAGCCCCACATGGAGATAATTATCTGATTAAATATTTTCTTTGTAGCTCCTGAAGAGTGAGATGCGTCGTCTGGAGCGAAATCAGGAGCGAGAGAAATCAGTTGCAAACCTGGAGTATCTGAAAAATGTGTTGCTGCAGTTTATCTTCCTTCATCCTGGCAGTGAGAAGCAGGCACTGCTACCCGTCATACACACAATGCTGCAACTCAGCCCAGAAGAGAAGAGTAAACTTTCTGCAATTGCACAAGGTATGCCAATTTATTAGCTGTGTCTAATATCTAATCTTATTTTCTCTGGTTTAATGTGGGCTAAAAATATAAAAATGCAAAATATAAATTTATTGGAAATATAGGACCTTAAGTTGAATAGTGTTTGAAATAATGATGGTCATCATTACCCCTGGAAATTATGGGTTAACAAGGATCTTTGAATATCTTTGAAATTCAGTTTGAATAAGTATCATATTGTCTTCCCAAAAAAACTAACAGCTAACTAAATGGATAGTGAAAACTAACTTGTATTCTTCACATGAGAGGGATTTCTCTACTTGAGTCTGTTGATTATTTACACAGACATTAATATTCTCAGTAATTAATATAAAACTATAACCAAACCTGTCAAAAATACCATAACTTTCAAAACCACAACACTCCTTTCTAACATTAAACTTGTCCAAAGCTATTGTGTTATGTTTTTGTTTTTGTTTTTTTTTTCATCACAAAGTGAAAACATGCATAATACTTCAACAGGATGCTTTCAGTCTCCTTAGAAAATTGTGTAACTTTTTTCAAAAGTATTCACATGGTTCAAACATCTTTTAGAGACTTTTTTTTTTTTTTTAGCTTTAATTCATTGTATGAGTATTCTAGTGGGTCAGAAGTTAGCAAACATCAAGTTGTCCATTTCTTTGAACAGTCTGGGAAATTCCAGAAATTGATGTGGTGACTTTTAGAAACTTCTAATTAGCCAATTGGAACTGAACAGGGCCTACATTTAGAGCCAGTGCAGTTTGAATGCATTGGAAATCCAAGGCAATTAAGAGAAGACCAAAAGAATGTGGACCTTCACAGGTTTGGTCCTTTTAAGGAGAAATCTTCTAAGTTTACTGAAGGTAATACAAGTATGTGTATAAACAATTGTATGCAAAAATAACAATCCTGTGGGCCATGGGGTGGCCTCATCATGCTGTTTCCTGTAAAAGGCACTGCTCAGCTTGGTTTGAGGTGTGAAAGCAAAGCAAACATCCAAAGTTTTGCAAAATGGCTTCAAGACAGCAAAATGGTACAAGTGGCCATAACAAAGCCCTGACATGAAAATATGTTATCAAAACTGAGTAAAGTAGATAATACCAGGTGATCTATCTGGAAGTAACAGAATGTAGCCTCCCAGCATCTGATGTCAAACCCATACTGAATCTATACATTGTAGCGACTCGCTCTGCGAGGTGGGATGCAAGAACAAGGCAGGAAGCAGGTGGAAAATTTAGTGCTCTTTTATTTCTAGTGGTCACAGGTCACAGAGTGACAAGAAGTTGGAGGTGTGACAGTGCAGTGATCCATGCTCGTGGCAGTGTCAAGCGGCGTTAGCCTGGCTGTAGGAGAGGACCTGGTTGCAGTCAGTCTGGAGATTCTGGTGGAACAAAGGGGAGGGAAAAACCACCATTCGTCCATCAATTGTGAATCCTACTCACCTCTCCTAGTGCTTAGCCAGGCCTTTCTAGCTAGCCTACTCCAGGAGGGTGAGGCGGTTGAGGCAGCTCGAAGCCCGCACCAAACAGCTGACGTGCCCAGAGGGAATAGCCCCAGGAGAGACCATCAGCATTCCCGTTCTGCGTCCCAGCTCGGTGTCTGACCTGGAACGAGAAGTCTTGCAATAAGAGGAACCAGCGGGTTACCTGAGCGTTTGAATCCTTGGCCCGTGCCATCCACTGCAGAAGGGCGTGGTCAGTGACCAAGGTGTGGCACCCCGCAAGGTAGTATGGGAGCTAATTGATGGCCCACTTGGATCACCAGAGCTTCCCGTTCCACGGTCGTGTAGTTCTTCACGATGGGGGTGAACTTCCTTGAGATTTATAGGACTGGTTGCTCCTCGTCTTCGAACTCCTGGGACAAGACTGCCCCAGTTCCGTGTCAGAGGCGTCAGTGTGGACAGCGAAGGGGCGATCGAAGTCAGAGTTACGAAGGCTGGGCCTTTTTAGTCAGATCTGATAGGGGGAAAGCTATAGAGGAGAACTTGGGCACAAAACAGCGGTAATAAGCCCAGGAAACCACATACCTGCTTCTTGGATATAGGGCGAGGGTATTCTTTCACTGCCTCTACCTTCTTCTTTTGAGGTTGGAGGAGGCCCCTTCCAATGCGGTACCCCAGGTACTGTGCTTCCGTCAGGCCCCAGGTGACACTTATGTGGAGCAGCTGCTCCACCGTGCCCGGGAACACCGAGTCTTGGTCCCCTGCCCGCATTCTCCACCAGTGTAGTGAATCATGCTGCGAGGTGGGACACAAGAACAAGGCAGGAAGTAGGTGGAAAATTTAGTGCCCTTTTATTTCTAGTGGTCACGGGTGAAGCAGTGCAGAGAGTGACAAGAAGCTGGAGGTGTGATGGTGTTGTGAACCCAGTCATTGACCCAGGAGCGGCATTAGGTTGGCTGTAGGAGAGGACCTGGTTGCAGTAAATTTGGAGATTCTGGTGAAACAAAGGCGAGAGAAAAACCACCATTAGTCCACCAATTGTGAATCCCACTCACCTCTCCTAGTGCTTAGGGTGAGGCGGTTGAGACTGCTTCTGATTGACTCCTCTGAGCTTGGTGTGCTTTTGGCAGCCCCACCTTATAGCCCCACTCAGCAGCACTGTCTGTGGTGCTGAACTGCTTCCGCCACTGGCAGACAGTGCCGCTGTCTGTTGTGCTGACTTGGGTCTTTGTCCTTCCACTCGCCGGATTTCGGGGGTGAAGAGCAGTTTTTTTTGCATTGCGTGCCGTGGAGTCAGTGCTGCCATCACAACACCCAAAACAAATGGCAAGAGGAATGGGATGAATGTGTACAATACAAACTACATGAAGTGAATCCAGTTGTAAAACAGAGACATAATTACTGTTTTAAATACAGGCACGATCAAACTGTGTATACTAGATGCTGAATTGGCCATTCAAGAATAACACGTATATTTATTGAAAGTCAAAGAAATGCCTGTTTGTCATCTGTGTAAAAATGTCATGAGTATTAGACACATTTTAATAGAATGTCCATTTAGAAAATACTTTAATAGACATTTTTATAAGATCTCCCCTGGAAGACTATTAAAGTTTCTATCACAGTCTAAACTTTAAGATTGAATATGCTTTTTTGTCACTATTGTTCTAATCTCTTTTTATATAATGTTGATGTTGCCATGAACATAGCCACTGCTGCTGATATGGCATTAAACTACAAATAAACAAACAAGCCTTAATAGTTGACTTAACACAGTAAATGTTTCAATGTGACGTGATATTTTCTTAAAAATTTGGTTCTGAATGTCTATTTTTTAAAACTCTTGAACACCTGCATTTATAAATGACTAACACAATGTTTGTCTCAGGTGAAGAAGAGGCTGCAGCATCTAGAGGATCCGGTTGGACTTCAT
>JAOTRN010000048.1:4261982-4288490 GCA_028566695.1 Bagroides melapterus
GACCTGTATTCAAAATATTTCTAACAAATTAGTTAGTCTGCTTTACCAAACTTTGATTTGATTTCTAAAACAGTATTAAATGTTTTTTTTGTTATAGCATTTACATTTGTGGCATTTAGCAGACACCCTTATCCAGAGCAACTTACATTTATATTTCATTTATACAGCTGAGTAATTGAGGGTTAAGGGCCTTGCTCAGGGGCCCAGCAGTGGTAGCTTGGTGGAGTAGGGATTCAAACTCACAACCTTCTGATGGGTAGACCAACACCTTAACCACTAGGCTACCACACGGCTTTGTTGTGGCTGTGCTTAAAAATTAAATTAATATAAACTTAATTCAAGTGATGAAAGATTTTTAAATTCTAACAGTAAACAAGAGTTGAGTACTAGTGTAAGATTAACTGTAAAGTTATAAATGTTAGGAAATTATTTAGTTGGAAATATCCATTAGAAATTTGAAAGTAATCAAAAAGTAATCAAATGTAATCAGTTGCTTTACTTTTATAAAGTAATTGAGAAGTTACACTACTTATTACATTTTGAATAGGGTCATTTGTAATCTGTAACCTATTACATTTTCAGAGTAACCTTCCCAACACTGTTAGTTCCTCAGGAATAGTGTCTCTCGGTTGCACAACTATAAACTGTTGTAGAAGGACATTAGTTACATTATTCATTATCCAGCATCACCCAAATGAGGATGTGTTCTCTTCTGAGTCTGGTTCATCTCAAGGTTTCTTCATCATATAGTCTCAGGGAGTTTTTCCTTGCCACCATCGCCTCCGGCTTGCTCATTAGGGATAGATGTTAGAGATAAAGTGTCCTAAATTAATCTTTTTTTTCCCTCTTTCTTTTTTCCTCCTTCCACCACCATGTGTCATTCTGTTCGTATACTTCTGCTGTTCTTATTAGCTGCTTTGAGACAATTTGAATTGTAAAAAGCTCTATAAAAATAAATTTTAATTTAAATTTAGATGTTCTTGAATTTTTTTACTTACAAAAACTTTTTTTAGGTGTAAAAACTTTTCACCAAAAAAAAAAAAAATTAGTACAGCTTATAGTTTAAGATTTTAGAGGGTTCACTTCTTCTGCAGTTCACTTCGTCCATTTTCAAGATGTTTTTTCATTATCCTTTACCACCATATATCACTTTATTATATATACATTTCACTGCCTCAAGCAGAGACAGAATCATTTCTGTAACAAAAGACATGCAGACATTAAATACTTCTGATATTTCAATCAAGTAGTTCCGAAAATCAAGTGATATTGTAAGGAATTGGGACAGTTCCTTGCCAGACCACCAGAAGGGGGCTGGCATGTGTATGTTCATTGTACGCCTTTAGGTTTCTATGTGGGCGGTGCTACGTCCTTACCTGTGACATATTTCCCACCATTGCTCCTGTTCCTTGTGGACTCTAATTATATGCCCTACTGTATATATGTCTGTTTCACTATCATCGTGTTCGTGAGTCATTGTCGTTATGTCGTTTATTAATATTGTTGCCATGCCAAAGTTTAGTTTTAGTTTATAACTTTAGTTTTAGTTTAGTTCACGTGTCTTGTTAGTTTTGTATTAGTCTTGTATTTGTATAAATTAAAAGTCTCCGAATCCTGCGTTTGGGTGTAACTCCCATAGCGAGCGTCTTTCACCCCGACAACGTTACAGATATGCACTTCGTTATTAAATATTTATAAATGTCAACCTCGAAATTATTGTGATTTCCTCTAAATGCTCTGCAATGTGCTAAATAAATTTGCAAATATTAAAACAAAAACATGCACACATTTCTCACAGAGATGACGTTCTGAAATGAGACGAGCACGCTTGAAATATTTCACTTGCTATATGCTAGCTATTTACACATCTCACATGAATATAGACTTTACAAAATTAATAAAACATATAATTAAATATACCTGCCTCACAAGTGCATAACATTTAGATTATTATTATTACATTATTACAGAATAAATGCTACAGTCTTGTTAGGAGCTCAGTACATACGAAATCCTGTTTTATATGGAAAAATTCAACATGGACACACTGCATGATATCAAAACTTATTCCATCACAGAAAGAACTAGTTTTGTTATATTTGGTAATTGTCACATTCACAGTGAATATTATAAGACGTGTTTTTCTCAGAGAACAATATTGCCCACAAGTACAAGACTACAGAGAGAACATAAACACCACTAAATCAGCTTCTCTGGTGAAATCAAGATTCTTGTTTGAAATCAATGTCATCAACATCCACACTATTTAAGACCCAAAACCTATATAGCACTACTGAAAAAGTCTTACGTAATAACATCCATTGTCTGGGGTTTGAGTGATCCAGCAATAGAACAGAAAGCTCTACTACTCACCGATAAGAAGAGTAATATCACGTTTTTTGCACTTATATCATAGACCTATGACAAAAATGAGTTATACTAAATCTGTCTTAAAATAAACACTATAAACAGTTACTACTGATATCAAAATATTACAGTGCTGACTAGCTTGAAGAAACAGAGCATAAATTAGCTATGATAATTGCTCTTACTTTATTTTGCACTTGACTAACCCTGTTTATTAAGGTTTGCAAGGCTGAAAATACATTTAGCTTCAACATGCTGCATATTCATTTTAAGAATTACTTTTGGAGTAGTAACAGATGTTAACAGACGTTCCGCTCAATCAAAAATTATTGACAAAACTCCCTATTCACATTCATTATTCAGTTCTGTATCGATTTCTCCTTCATCAATAAGAACTTCTGTGTTCATGAATGTTACTGCCAAGGAGGATGCAGTCCTTGGTTCAATTGGAACTATTTCTGACAGGATGATGTTATCATTGCTTACTAGAATTGTCTTGTCCATGATTTGCTTGCTGTGTTTGGCAACCACAGCATTTAAAATGTCATATTTTGGTGAGAGTGTGCCACTCTCAAAGAGATACTTGGCGGTGTATGACAGGACGGCATTGCCCAAAAGTGAAGCTAGCATGGCTACAGTCTTGAAAGGGAACTTCTGCACAACAACATGCTCCACCTCTTTGGTCAGATGATGCACCTTCTCTTCTTCATACCAGCCTGGGTAGTAGATGAAAGGTGGAAGCTTGAGGTAGGGTTCCCCACCACCAATTCTCAGAAGCAAGCCAAAGATGTAGCCAGACACTGAACCATAAGTATTGGTTCCTTTAATGAAGAGCACACTAATTAGCTGAGGAAAGATAATTACGTAGACAAGATCCGAGCTCAGGTACCACAGACCATAAACTGTTCCGGTCAGAAGAGCCATGGCTGTGGCCAATGCACCAAATACAAAGATTGTGATTCGCATCACCCAGACAATTTCTCGATCAGTTGCCTACAAAGAAATAGACAGCGAGGTTAGTTAAATGCTTTGTTTTAGAATAGCTAAACAACACAAGCAGAATAAAAGCAGAGTTGTTTATTAACTCTTATGATCTGCCTAGAACTTATCAACTTTTCATTGTATCTTTTGAGCAAATCTTGCACTCACATTTTTACTGGAAAAAGACACAAATCCATTGTACATGTTTATGCCAAATCACTTAAGATTAAATATGTCTAATGAGCAAAAAAAATAATATATGAATATATGAAAAAAAAAATTAAAATATTAAAATATTTCAGAATCAAAATGGAATCAAAGGCTGAACAAGAGGATGTAGTTTACTGGTCATGATACTTTTGCCTCAATTGAATTTTAAATTAAGTTTAATAGGACATCTGAATTCCCATTAGAAGGAAAATAAGAATATCATTAAGGATGGTCTTGGCCAGTGAAACAACAAATACGAAACACTGAATACGAGTCGTGAGTATCTTTGCCCTGGTCTGTTATCAGTCCTTACCGACTGACGAAAAGCAAGCTGGTATATGTTGCGTGCAAACATTGAACTTGCTGAGAGAATTGACGAATCTGCAGATGACATCACAGCAGCTGAAATGGCCCCCAAACCGAAGAAGGAGATGAAAGGTGGGCAAAGATGTTGAAGCACAATAGGCAGAATCATGTCTGATTCATCTTTCTCTGTCGGTGGCAACGAGCCATATGATGTCTGGTTCCAGTCTGACAAATATCCATTATTGATCATGCTGATTAAAATGATTGTTATTAAACACATTCACTACTCTCATAATAATAATAATAAACAGAAGCACAGTACAGGTTTCATGATATTACACAGAACATAGCAAGTTATTTACATGCAATATTTTTATCAACCATGACTATATAAAACTTATGCTTTATACTTACTGCTGGCTAGTCCCTCAAAAGCTGATGGTAAGCAAAATTAACAAATTTTGTGGCCACTGCAATATTTTGGCAATGTGATATTTACTCCTTTTTATTAATAGAATCATTTTACAAATAGTGTTTTTTATGTGTAGATGAAAAGAGCATTCTGGAGGTTGCAGGAATGTAAGATTCGGAATGTTTCCATTGTTGAATCAGCCATATAAGTGATAGAACCACTTTTACTAATCTACAGCCAGAAAACCTAAACATGAACGTTTTAATAAAGAAATACGTCACTGTTTTATTCAAGTGGAAAGAGAATTGTTCAATGATTTAGCTTCTTCTGTTTGACCTACTTCTCTATTCACTTCCTTGTAATGCATGTTTTTATGTTTCAGGTTATACAGTATGTTTACATTTGATATCAATATGTCAGACCTTCCTTTAAACCAGGAACTGCATAATAGCATCTCACTGTGTGTTCTGATTTTTTTCTGTCAGAGCCAGCATTCATTTTTTTCAGAAATTTGTGCTGTAGTAGCTCTTCCGTGGGATGACACCTGCCCAACTAACCTTCACTCCACAAGTGATCAGTTAGCTTTGGGTGAACATGACCCTGTACTGTCTTTTCTTAGACACTTTTGGTAGGTACCTACCAGGGCACACTGGGGACACCCCAACAAAACAGTGTTTTTGCAAATGTTCTGACCTAGCATCACCAATTTGGTGACACCCTCACTCAAATTCTTACACTTGCCAATTTTCCCTTCTTCTTGCACATCAACTTTAAGAACTAAATGCCATTGACATTGAAGCTAGACAGGCTAGTTTGAGAATTTCAGAAACTGTGTCCATAATTTCATAATGTGTACCCATGACAGCCTCATATTCCTGTTCTTGAGAGGTGGGAATCCAATTTATTCTACTGATGTTTTATCTCAAGCTATTTTGTGCACGTTGTGAAGCTTTTCTGCTCAGGTGTCTATACTGTGATTAGACACACACACAAACACACACACACACACACACACACACACACACACACACATACATACATACATACATACATACATACATAGTGAGGTCCAAATGTCAGGGAACACTGTATTACATTCTTTGTCCATTTTTTTAATTTAATAACAAATTATATTAGTCACAACAACATGGGTCAAAAGTTTTACAAGAATTTCAGAACTTTTTGCTGTATAAGCAGAGTTCTTCTGAGGCTATAGTGAAAGCAGTGGATAATTGAGGTAATAGCTATATTGGTGTAATTGGTGTGTGGATAACTGCAAAGGTGATTGTGCTGCTTAAGACCAGAGACTCTGATAATAAAGTAGCCCTTAATATGGAAAGGGTCAAGCTGTCCAGTGCCAACAGAGATGAGCTCTTTAGAAAACCCACAGTGACTTTCAAGAGACTGGCAACACCCAGCATATGTGGCAGAGCATCCACTATCTACAGGACAACTTAATTTGTATGGGACAGTGCATATTCCAGGCATGCGTGAGGCACAGTACAATATGGCAAGGAAGATCACCGCTCCTCCCACCCCTCCTCCACTTTGTCTCACATTTGAGGTGAGGAAAACCCAGACAGCATTACTGGCAGATTGCTCAGGGGATTTCCAGTTAGCAGATGTCTTCACTGACATCTTTAACATCCGTGAGCAGTGCTGTTCCAGCTTGCTTCAAAACCTTGTGCCAAAAGAAATCAGTTCATTGCCAGTTCATCACTTTATCTGGCACAAAAAAGGACACATATGTACAAAAAGGACACATATGTCCCCAATGCACTGAGCACTGAGCTGGGCCTGAATGTCTCCCTCAGGGCAGAATGGGCTGAGCCCAGGGGCCCCTCTGACTGTGTGCTTAGTCTCTTGCTGTTCACTCTGTTGACCTCTGTGTTCACATAGTGAAGAACATCACCTGTCCCTAAAAACCAGCTCCACCACCAATAAAAGCCCAACAGGTTCTCTACTTTCCATGAACACTGAGAAAAGCCCATCTCCCACCCTTTATCCTGACCA
This sequence comes from Bagroides melapterus, assembly GCA_028566695.1. Lineage (NCBI taxonomy): Eukaryota > Metazoa > Chordata > Actinopteri > Siluriformes > Bagridae > Bagroides > Bagroides melapterus. The sequence continues at coordinate 4,268,272 of JAOTRN010000048.1, forward strand.
GGGTTTACATGATTATTGAGATCATCCTGAGCAGTTGCTATCAATGCCTGGATTGACCCTGCAGCAGAAAGGGAGGACAGCTGAGAAGATCATCCTTGTCTCGCTTCTCAGACATACATCACATGTTGCATCTGCAAAACCAACAGTATTGTGGATGACTCCATGTATCCCTCACACAAGCTCTTCAGCCTCCTGCCACTCGGGAAAAGGTAACACTCACAACCAGATTGTTTTTCTTCCCCCAAGCCATCAGACTTAATTTACACAGACTATACTGGTATATCGAAGATGCTGCAGGATCCAACACAGTTTATTGACAATCACAGAGGAATAATCCAAAACGTGTCACAATAGCAGGAACGAGAAACAGGCACAGAGTTCCCAACCAAATATAATCATTCCACAAAGCAAACAAATCCGACAAGGGCAAAACAATGCAGGAAATAACAACTGGTCAGTGCTGTGTACACTACTTTATTGAAGTGGATTGCACTGGTATGTCTTGCACTGTCTCCTTTCTTGTACTGTTTGCATAACTAAGACATGCACTTAGTTCTTAGTTCTGTGTTGCTTTATGGATCTCTGCATTTTATGTAGCACCCTGCACCTGGAAGAAGAATCTTTTCATTTTGTACTGTCTTGACACTGTAAATCATTCAAAAAACATATTAATGCATCTGAATAAGGAGTAAAAACCTGGAATTAAAAAGCCTAGGCCTTTTCTAAACTGTTAACTACAAACACATTTCCCACCCAAACAAAACACGATTCCAAATCCAAGCAGCTAAATTAACAGACAGAACAAAACTGACCCAAGAATTAGGCCATTACACGATACAAACATACCACACAAGCCTGGAAAGCTGAGCTTCTACAGAATCCAATGGTATAAGAAGCTCTCTGTGACTAAAACTCACAGGACTAAGACTTTCATACAGCAATAATGCTAAATTTGCTCTTACCTTTGCTGTTAAGAGATTATAAATCATATTCCAATACAAAACTCCACTCGTTTCTTGTAATCCCATGTCTGTATGGACAAGCTTTCAGAACAATGTAGGCAATTGGCCATCACCCCTCATACACTAACTTTATTGCCTTACTTTTGAATTACACTTCAAAAATTTTAAATTTGGGGCTTGTTGTTCAATTCTATTGGCTGAAACCTTTGAAATCTCCAGAGGGGATCTCGAGCAAACAATGTTGGAATAAAACAAAGTTTAAATCCCAGTTAAATGTCCGGGACCTTTAAAATATGTTTTTCTATCATCAACTCATCAGAGTAGCACACAGGAATACCTTATATCAGCTGAACGGTATGTAAAAACACATTTATTATAGATTAGTTTTGTTTGTTTTGTCCAAAGTTAGCACTGCCTTTATTCATGGAAGTGCTGGCTTGCTCACACAGCTATGGCCGTTCAGCTTTGGCATTCTGAATATTAAGGGAACTGATGTATGTTTAATTTCTTCTAGACAGTTCTACAGCAATCTCACGTGTTATATATTTATTTTGGTACCAGAATTGTTCAATTGTTCAATTGTTCATACCAACTTGTAGTTTTTGAGACTCATTTCAAATTGAGCATGCCATTTTCAAGCAAGAGGCTCAAAAATAGGCCTAGAATGGAAGCAGTTAAATGTCTTACCTGTAGATGCCCCTATGGCACCAATTAGAATGGGAGGAAGTGCCATAATGAGGCAGCCAAAGGCAGCCATGAACGAGAGAAATTGGGCATAAGTAGCTGAAGAAGCAGACAGAACGCGTTGAAAATAAACCTGCCATGGAATCCCCCCCAACATCTAAAACACAAAACAATCATAGTGAACACCCAAACACTTACAGACTTATAAAGAACAGGACAAAACTGCAGTTTCTTATTTAAATATTTTTTTTATTTAACTAATTTTATTCAAAGCTATGAATAACAATAATTATAGGACTCAAAATATGAAATTATACTGTCACCAAAAATGTATTAAATAAAAAACTGCAATATAATTTACTTCAAAATATTTGATCATGTCTGAAAAATATCTTCTAGGAGAAATAAATACCCTACTTCTGTGATGCTGGGTTAACTGGTAAAGCGCCTCTTAATGGTGCCATGAGCGCTGTTTTACTGCCTCCAACAGATTATATACTGTATTAACTGGTTAGTTACAATTTACAATTTACTGGATTATATAATTTCAAAATATACTTATTTATTAACTTTCTATCTGGTTCTCTAATGTCCTAAATTGGAGCACTTAGTCGTATCCTGAAAAGGACTGTTGTGGTTGCAGATTTTCATTTGAACAAAGCAGACAACACAACTTTGTGGATAACATTAGACACCTCTGCTAGGAATGTTTTTCTACTACAGAGGATTGCTATGGTATAAGGGAATTAAACACATTAACCATCTCTAGGGTGGTAACTTCATTTATACCTACACTGATAATTCCTAAAATACTGTTCTCTATTCTATTAATAATCCTATTCCAAGTTATTTTCTTTACGGAGCACACTTACCAGAAGGCAAAAGTTATCTGCCCACATCCAACCATCTGAAGAATGAATTTTGCCCAGCCATGGGGTCTGAAATACTTTTGTAACTGCTGTTACACTGATGTCTGACACTGCAGGGTTAGCTAAAGCAAAAGGCACACTCATCCACTGCAAAACAAGAAAACTTTCTTTCAGAATATTCAATAAATTCACTTGTACACTTATACTTTTGCATGTATTGTGATCTTAAATGATGTGATTCTTAATCAGTGCTGCAGTTAAAATGATCTTGCTGCCGTTCTAAAACACAGAATTGACTCGATCCTAAACACACAAAAATCTTAAAGCCAGTAAACTAACATTCTTTAATCACATTTTAAGCATTAAAGCATTTAAGCATTAATTAAGCTACCAAAAAACAACAAATAACAGAGGCTATAGTTTTTCACTTGTGCATGTTGAATGATGTGTACAATATAGTTTAAACCTTTAGTATGAATCTGGCCAAAAATCTGCAGACACCTGACTATTCAAGACTAAATCTGGAATGTTCAACGAGCACATATGAGTGTATTGCTCAGGTGTTCACAAACCTTCAGCAATATACACTAACCAAATCAAAAGTTTGGGCACACCTTCTGTTGTATTTTAACAGTGAATGCTTTGAGTACAGCTTTGCACAGTCTTGGCATTCACTCAGTCAGCTTCATGAGGTAGTTACGTGGAATAGTTTTCCAACAATCTTGAAGGAGTATTTCCTTCACTCTCCAGTCCAACTCATCCCAAATGATCACCAGATCAGGTGACTGTGGAGGCTAGGTCATCTGATGTAGCACTCCATCACTCTCCTTCTTGGACAAATAGTTAGTGCAAACCAGATGGGATGGCATGTCACTTCAAAATTCTGTGGTAACCATGCTGGTTAAGTGAACCCTCAATTTTGACTGTCACCAACAGTGTCACCAGCAAAGCACCACCACACCACCGCACCTCCTCTTCCATACTTCACAGAGAGAACCACACATATAGGGACCATCCTTTCAACATCTATTCTTCTAACAAATACATGACGGTTGAAAGCAAAAATCTTAAAGGACCATTTTCCACTGATTCATTCAACTGTTCATTCCTTGTGTTTCTCGACCCACTCAAGTCTCTTATACTTGTTATTCCGAAGTAATGTTTCTTTCTGCCGTAGTTCAACCATGTTGGCCTGACTCATGCAGTTCACTCCTCTGAGCAGTGGATGTTGAAATATGTGTGCCACTTGAACTCCGAGAAGCATTTATGTGGGCTGTAATCTGTGGTGCTATAAATCTGAGGTTTCTGAGGCTTGTAATTCTAATAAACATCTGCAGCAGAGATAGCTCTTGGTCTTCTTTCCTGGGGCGGTCCTCATAAGAGCCTCATCATAGCACTGGTTTTGATGACTTAGGGATCCAATCAAAGTTCTTGAGATTTTTTTGGAATGACAGACTTTCATTTGTTAAAGTAAGGATGGACTGCATTTTCTCATTACTTGCCATAATATGGATTTGTACAGTAGTTGTAGTAGCACTAACAGGGCTATTTCCTCTGTACAGACCTGTAGTCAGGCAAGAAATGTCACAAATGAACTCTTAACAAGGCACACCTTCAGTGACCACCTTGTGAATTTCATGAGAGAATGCCTTGAGTGTGCCAAGTTGTCGTGAAAGCTAAATGCTGATTCTTTGGACTATCTAAATGTAAAATATATTTTGGGGTGATGAACACTTTTTTGTGAACTACATAATAACATACATTTTCCTTAATTTGGAGGATATTAATTCATAATGTTGAAAATAATAAAAATAAAGAAATACCACAGAGGGAGAAGGTGTGTCCAAACTTTTGACTGGTACAGTATATTCACGTAGCACTTTATTATATCTGATCAGTCAAATATAGATTAAAAGCTTTAATTAGTGTTCAGATTAAACATCAAAATGAAGGAAGATATTTGATTTATGATTAGTGACTTCGAACATGGCATAGGTGTTAGATCCATTAGTTTCACTTTTGTTACTGAATAATTAGCTGAGACTTTACGGCAAGTGCATGCAGTAGGGATTCCAGTAAGACTCACCAAGCCTACAAAAATGCAGAAAAGCTGAACCACATCTGTATAAGCCACTGAATATAACCCGCCCACCAGTGTGTAGAAGATGGCAATCAGCGCTGATATTATAACAGACATGTTGATGTTGATATCCACTATGACACTTAAGGTGGCACCTATTGAGGAATGTCAACATTTGAAAATGCATACAACCATGTATAAAATTCATATAATAGTCAAATCATGCTGTTATTCTAAACAATTCTTTATATACTTGTGCTTATCTAAAGTCCAGTCCATGCGGCTGTCACTCCAATCTTTCCAGCCCTTGTTGACTGTGGGTTTGTTCCTCTTTCTCCTGTGTAGTTTTAGTTAGGTCTCATTTGGAGACATGATTTAAGATCTTGGTAAAATGAATGGTCACATGGTTTTGTAACTCTGTTTTGCCAATGTAGCTTTCTTGAACTGAGATTGTCTGGGATAACCCCATTTGAATATTGTTAGCCTAGTTTTCCTGTTTATATATTTCATATGTATTACTCTTAATTTTCTTCTGTTTAGTACTTTCAGTAGTAGGTTGTGACTGCCATTTGTCCTAAGGGTTTGGGGTTTGTCTATAGTATCTGGGTCTGTGAAGACTTTCTGGTCATTGATTCGTTTATATATTTTTCTTAGATTACTTTAGTAACGACACATACATGCACAATTTTTCAAGGCCAATGCTAATCTACTGGTATGTTTGGAAGAAATCCTGAGTAAACCATTAATCCATGGGGAAAACATCTGAAACTAGCATTCATAGCTATAATGAAAGCTAAATAAAAGTGGAACATTTACATACCCAGTGCTGACAAAATGGCTGCTGACCAAAAGATTTCACCCATCAATGCAGGTATAAAGAGAAGACCACCCATTCTCTTCCCATAAAGCTGCTGAAAGGGATCAAGCATGGTCACATATCCCCTGGACCGCATCGGCTTGGCAAAGAACAAACCACCTAAAGCACAAATATGTTAGAATCATGAACAGTGACAATTTGATCATTATTTACCTTGAATTGCATATGTGTTAAAAAACATTTAACTGACTAACTTTTACAGCAACTGCAGTTGAGGTGCATTTATCAGGTGTGTAATAGTTTGGGACCTACCTACTACCAGGCTAAGTGCATAACCAAAGGGTGCCTGTGCCCATGCCAGTCCATAGCCAGGCAAATACACATATTCTGCTGTTCCATTGATATATCCACCACCAACCCATGTGGCTAGTGAAAAAAGTTTTCAGAAAAAACATAAATGAAATAATTATACTTGCTTGCAGTGTGTGTGTGTGTGTGTGTGTGTGTGAGAGAGAGAGAGAGAGAGAGAGAGAGAGAGAGAGAGAGAGAGAGATTAGATACTTAAAGCATTATGTTTGTTGCATTTATGTTCCCATTAAAAACAAAAGAATGTTCACTGAAGCCATACGGAGCCTGAATTATTGTTTTCATTTGAATGTATTTCTCTCTTGAAATCAATTATTCAAGACTTTGAAAATAGAGTACATTCACTGCGCTTCCTTTAATAAATTAACTAATCAGTATTAAGCATTATTAACTCCTTAAACGCCTTCATTTTCCACTGGTAGAGATCTGGAAAAAAAGCATCAATATAAACATGTCCCTTGTTTAAAACCTTTTTACCGACAGTGTAGTGCATTATAGCGCCATGAAAGTCGAATATTATTTAACCAATGGAATGCGACATATTTAAAAATTCAGAGCAAAATCAAAACCATATCTAAAGTAAATTTTTCCCCAGCCTCATTTCCAAAGTCATATTAAACTTACCGGTCATAGTAAATCCACCGACAAACAATCCAATATCCCTTCCACCCACCATTATAGATTCACTCTGGTCGGCACTGTCTCCAACCCCAGAATTTTTGTTTTTCCAAGCCGCCCAAATTCCAACAAATAAGATGAGAAGGTAAAAGAGCGCGATCGCCACCAGTCCTTCCACATGGATGGCCATATTCAGCTTTTCAGGTGCACTTCATGCAGGAACTGCAGGCAAAAACCACAGCGCATTCACACCCGACACTACAGCGCAAAGAGCAGCGCTGACAGATTGAGATCATTCTTTTTTGTACATGCTAAGAAATTTAGGTTTGATTTCTCCAAATATCATACCGTTTACACAAGACTTAATAATAATACATTTAAGAACAAGTTTATCAATTTATAAAAATATAAAAGAAATTCTAGACATAATATTTAATTTATAAATAAATATTATTATTGTTTATACCTATTATTATTGTTAAAAATTATAAATATATCTAAATATTTTCCATGTATTCTAAAATTAAAGATGACAAATCATTTACACAAAACTGGCATCAAAACTTATCCATAGCCAAGCCAAACGTTTCAGGGCTTCTTTAAGGGCGCTGGATTTCATCAGAAGTCTGCAGACGTCACTGAGTTTGAATGAGGGAATAATCTCTGGATACAAATAAGAAATATAATGTTCTAACAATAGTAAATAAGTATATTAGCACCCAAATTATTGTTAGAGTAAATATGAACATTTTCCATGTTGTATACAACATTCATGAAGATTAATGTATGAATACTGATTATATTATATATAATTAATTATTCAGTACTACAAGACATTTATAGGTGCAAAAATTACTTAAAGACAAAAAACTGTTGGGTTAAAAATGAAAATCTTTCACACTCTATTCATCTAAAATGCTCAAAGACCAAGTTAGAGCCCCAAAAAATAACTTGATTAGCACACACACTTTGGTTCAAAAGGTTCACTCAGACCTCAAGTCAACAACAGAAGAACTGGTAAAGAATTTTCACCATTAAGAGAGCTAAACATTGCATTGACCTGAAAGGTTGTTGTACAAGAGAGAAATCCCAGCCCCAAGAGTAGTATTATAAACCAGACTGAAGACATTATGCATGGAGAAAAAAGAGTGAGGCATTTGATTTGTGAAGCATGGAGGTGGTCACATCATGTTTTAAAATAAATTCCCATATAAAAAACTTATCTCACAACTCTCTGGCTGAGTTTTTTTTTTGTGCTTTTGGGTTTTCTCTGGGCACTACAGTTTCCTCCTCATCAAATGAGATGTGTTGTATGCTGACTAGCATTGTGTGTGACTGTACCATGCAGTGGGTTGGCACTCTGTGCCCTGAGTTCCCTGGGACAGGCTCCAGGCTCCCCATGACCGTTTGTAGGATATGTGGTATAGAAAATGAATGATAGAATGCACAATGTAGTTGAATTTAGTTAGCCTTATTGCTGCCATTGCATGGCCTATTCACACACACACACAAATTCACACACTACACACAATTTGAATTCAACTTATAAATGCAGTTTTTCTCTATTCAAACAATACTCATACGCAAGATTAAGCTTTTTTTGGGGGGTAAATATGAATAAATATAGCAAAGCCAATGACTAAAGGCAATGACTATATCACTATATAAGGTAAAGCAACAAGATCTCCTGATTCCAAGAATACATCACTGCCTTAACCAAACAACTGTCCAAATAATTTCCTTAAATTTGACAGCTTGTGTCCACATGGTAAATGTAATCGTACAGAAATCTCATAAAGCCTTTGCTGCCACCTTGTGTTGATCAAGTGAATGCACGTGCGCGCACACATACACGCATGCACGCACGCACACATTTCAGCTCATCTCATCTCATCACATTTCATTTCATTTAATATCATTCCATGACAAAAAAGTGATGAAACTTGTGCTTGTGCTTAGCTCTTAGCTCACCCTCGTAATGTTAAAGACAGTTAATGTCTTAAAAGTAAAAAATCTGAGGTTAATGTTTATGTACAACTTTACTGTACTAAACAAAAATTCAGAAACAATGTTTGTTTATGACTTCACGATTCAACATTTATTTATTTCAGTTTCATTGAAGAATTGCTGAAAGTAATTAGGATTTTTTTATTTAAATATTTAAGTGGGGATTTGAATGAAGGTTACAGCACTAATCTGTAGTCTTCCAATAAAATTGTACCAAATGCTCATTTAAGTAGGATTTATATGCAAATTACCCAAATACTGTATGCAATGTATATGTTACTCAAAACACACAACCAAACAAAATAAATAAATAAATAAAAAAACACTATCCACAAACCCCATTTCCCTGAACACTCCACAGGAGTGTTAAATTTAAATAACAAACAGAATTGTGTTTAGATATTGACAAGCACAAAGCAAATTGTTTCTGAATGACAGTTTTATTCATGACAATTCTGACAAAAAAAATAATTGTTATTAGTTCATTTGTAATATTTCCTTTGCTCATTCAGCAACAATTTTGTAATGTCAGAATGATCTGAGGATCTAAAATATTTAAATATACTCTAGTATGAGCATTGAGTACTGACAGGGCCCTGCGGTTAAGCCATTGTAGTTTCTTCAGTATAGTTAAAATACATTCCATTTTAAGTGCTCTATGTATGCATATGTTAGTATATGTTATAGCTAAATGATTATAGTTTTTTTTTAACTCTATAAAAATGTGGCTTCTTATAGTAAATTTTGTATAATGACATACAAAATTCAAATTCAGTATGTTCAGATGATGAAAGCAGTCAACATTCTAAAAATACAATAATTGAAGCTTAATAATGACAGTTCTGTATAGACTATTATTAGGATATAATAAAAGAAAATATATGCATTCAAAAAGATTATACATGACTAATTAACACACTGGCTAACACTACACATTAATATGATAACATATTGGTTTGTGAAATCAGTGTTTAAAAAAAAAAAAAAAAAAACTTTTTTCAGATCCCAATATCCCCAAGATTAAGAATTTTCTAGAAGTTTCAGAGAAGGGTGTGAATGCTTGATTCATTTGAAATGTTTTTTACACTTCAAGCAATGTAAATGCTCTTTTACGTTGAACAGCCAACACTGTTATACAGTCTTTTAAAAGTGTTGTGCATTTGCACTATATTATTATTATTTGTTTACTTGCACTATTATATACAGCTGTGGCCAAAAGTTTTGAGAATGACACAAATATTACATGTAATTTTCGTAAAGTCTGTTGCTTCAGTGCTTTTACATTGTTTTGTCAGATGTTACTATGGTAGACTGAAGAATAATTACAAGCCTTTCATATGTGTCAAAGGCTTTCATTGACAATTACATTAAGATTATGCAAATAGTCAATATTTGCAGTGTTGACCCTTCTTTTTCAAGACCTCTACAATTCACCTTGGCATGCTGTCATCAGCCAACATCTGGGCCACATTCTGACTGAAGGGTTTTTGGTTTAACAAGAAGTTCTCAATGGTATTAAGGTCTGGGGAGTTTCCTGTCCATTGACCCAAAATTTCAATGTATTGTTCCCCATTACAATGACTTTATCCCAGTCCTCCCCGGTCCAATCCCTGTATCTTTTGCAGAATATCAGTTTATCCCTGATGTTTGTCCTGGAGAGACGTGGTTTCTTTGCTGCCCTTCATGGCATCAGGCCATCCTCCAAAATTCTTCGCCTCACTGTGGGTGCAGATCCACTCACACCTGCCTGCTACCATTCCTGAGCAAATCCCCCAGCTGAATCAACTTTAGGAGAAGGTTCTGGTGCTTGCTGGACTTTCTTGGGCACCCTGAAGCCTTCTTCACAACAAATGAACCTCTCTTGTTGAAGTTCTTTATGAGCCAATAAATGGTTAAGTTAAGTGCAATCTTACTAGCAGCAATATCCTTACCTGTGAGTTGTTTTTGTGCAAAGCAATGATGAAAGCATGTGTTTCCTTGCAGGTGTTTAACAGAGGAAAAACCATGAGCGTAAATTGTAAAGACTATGAATGTAAATGTAAATGTGAATTATTCCAAGCACCACCCTCCTTTTAAAGCTTTCAGTCTGTTATTCTAAATTAATCAGCATGACAGAGTGATTTCCAGCCTTGTCCTCATCAACACTGCAAAAGGTACAGTACTGTGTTTATGAGGCAGTCACTGATATGATGTCAGCTGATCTTTTGGTGGCAGGGCTGAAATAAAATGAAAATGTTTTTGTTTTGGGATTAAGTTCATTTTCATGGTAAAGAGGGACCTTGCAGCTAATTGCTCTTCATCTGAACATTCTTTATTACATTCTGGAGTATATGCATATTGCCATCATAAAAACTGAGGCAGCAGACCTTGTGAAAATGAATATATGTGTCACTCTCAAAACTTCTGGCCATGGCTATATATGAGCTATGTTTCTTGTATATTTCATTTGTTTCATATTTATGCCTCTTTCTACTTAAATTGCTGATTCTTGTGAGCTTCTATAGTCTTTCTTTTTTGTCTTTTGTTTGTAAAACAGTGACAGTGAAGATCTATTCTATTCTATTCTATTCTATTCTATTCTATTCTATTGTATAAACAGGATTGACATCGACATTATGTAGAAGATGCCAGCAGACTAAAACAAACCCATAAGGGTGAAAACCCATAAGGTCAATATTTGCAAGGTCGGCTGTTTAATTTTGTCAGTTTTAATTTAATTAAGTTTTACTTTTAATACTACTATGACTAATGCTATCACTTAATCTGCGTCCACTGTTGGAGGAAAAAGTTGGTAATGATGAATCATTTTGAAAGCCGGGGTTTGCTTGGTAGGATGGCACATGCTGTAGTTTATTGGGGGCTGGGACCTGTGTATCTGCCATCTTGTGGCTTACATCCTTTCTTACATCCCATGATGCAACACAAAGCATCCCACCTCCACAAATACTGAAAATAGCTGATGAAAAAGAGATGTACACAGCCAATCCAATTTCATATTTCATCCCAGCAGTAGTAAAGAGATTGTATGCATCTCTGATGACATCACAGGTTGTCCAAGATGTAGTGATAAGGCAGAAAATGCCAGCTAGGACGAAGCATAGCCCTCCAATCACAGCTATGGAGCCCTTGGCATGGGACTGGTGGGCACAGCGAGTACATTTCATGCCCACAGCTGAAACTATGGCAGCCAGAATTGAGGTGGTACAAGAAAGCACCATTAAAATCCGTGCAGCCAGCAGACCTTTGGGCAGAGAAAGCATTGATCGGTGAAATTCACACTGATAAATTCCAGCTGTGTGGCTAACACACTCCATCCATAGACCTTTCATATAGTATGAAGCAGTGATAAAATTAGTGCTAAAATAAGCTGTTTGGCGCCATTGAGGAAGCACTGTTGATGTCAGAGTGCTAACCAGGCCCAGGAGGCCCAGGAAGAAGCCTAGGAGCTGTTGTGCCATTATTTTCATCATTGCTGTGTAATGTATGGTGACGTTAAAGCTCCTTAATAATGATAAATTGTTCTTCAAAAGGTGTTTAAATCCCTGCTGAGTCTGGAGTCTTGTCCATTACTGACTGCATGCCTGTGTTTATGTCCTCTTGTGAGCAGGTACAGCAGAACCTGAGAGGCAGAGAAAAATATTAAATGTATTGAATAATGTTCAGTTTATTCTTCATTGCTCTCAAATAAAATATAAATAATGCAGTGGTGGGCCATTATGGCCAGCAAGGGCTTCTCTACTGGCCTAAACACTATAAGAAGCACTGATCTACATTTATAACCTAAATTCTAATATTTGTTCCTTGAAATTATATTAATTTCTTCCCAACAGTCTATTCTCTTCATTTCATAGAGTTTCTCTCGGCTGCACTGCTTCCAGTACGTGTATGTGGATGTTAGATTTTTTGTCTAATCAGATTTCAGCCTCTATGTTATGTCATGTCAATCTAATCTGTTCAGGGTCTTCAGAATCAGTAGTGCTGACTGATGGAACCAATCAGATTTCAGATTCTCCTCACAGGGTCAGCTAGCTGCTCCACAATAACGTCAGCATTATTCTGTCCTCTGATTGGTTGTTCAGAGCAAAACTGTTATAGTCAAGTTCGATTAGCAAAACACGTCTGTAGAGATCTGCACAATTTAGTACATTAGAGTTAGAATTTTTTACCCCCACAATGGCTGAAATTGAAATTGACTTGGTCTCGGACATACTTAAAAATCCATTTTCAAGGCGGACTATTCTAGAAAATCCAGACATAGTGTTGAGCTTTGGAGTTGTCTTAACTGAGTTTCTTGCTTTAGTAAAAATGGTATTCACCCTCAACATGTGAAATGCCTCTCTGTAATGTCACGCCTTGTTATATTGTGTTTTTGTATAGTATTGATAGTTTCTATAATTATGACGTGATAGTGGTGGTATTAAGGGGTGGATTAAGTCAGGTACATCCACACTGAAGGTCCAGGTACCAAATACACGGGCCGCCACTGACATAATGATATATGAAAATTGATTTTTGACTTTTTGTCATCAGTGAATATAATATATTCAGCAGTTTTAGTTTAGGAGTTGAAATCTCATCTAATGATCTGTAATATACTGAAACTTGAATAGATCAGAATTGGCTGATTTTCCTGCTTCTGCTATAAGTTTGGGGTTGGCAAACATCATAGCTCCAGCTGATCCAGTCCAACAGCCAATTATCATGCCATTCTGTGGCTATAAATGAAACATGCGTATAAAACATGATTATGCTAGACTCTTCGATTGCTCACCTTCCTGAATTGGTTGGTGTTTTGTGATAGGAAGTGAGCTAGTTAATGGGATGAAAAATTTTGAAATATGTATGGATTTTTGACAATACAAGTGACTGTGCTAAAGTATTATAGGCTTATTCAACCTAATTGCATTTGACAGTTTTTAATTTTTGTATCAGAGCTCTGGACAAATCAACCAACTAGCCATTTTTCACATCAAAAATCATATGACCAAATGTCATATGACCAATAATCAATTATAACTGATAACAATCCATTTGTGATTGCTACATCAATTTATTTCAGGCCAATAAATTTCAATGAATCACATTTGAAAAAAAACAAAAGCAACATTCTAATGCAACATTCAGTACACAAGAAAAGCACCAGTCTGCTTAATAACTTACTTAAATAAAAATGCCGTAATTAAACTCATTTTAGCTTACAAACAATCTACATCAGCTTGAAATGTGCTCTGCCTGTTTATCATTCATGTCAACACACAGACTGTACAATAGTCCAATAGTCTTCCATTAAGTTCATGAGTGGGCAATTCATGTGCCAATATGGGCAATTTCTAGTTTGCCCGTAAAGGCTAAGAATAGTTAAAGGTAAGATAAACAAATAAAGTTTGTTTAAAATAAATAATACTAAGATTAACAAAAATTAGACAATTATTTTTCCGTATTTTGGGTCTCTCTGGAAGCCCTGATTTATTTGTGAAAATCTCCATACAATCATCACAGTTACACAGAGAACAAACAACCTATTGTGCAAAAATTGCCATTCTGCCAGGCTTAGAGAACATGCAGATTATAATAGCTCAGTTTTTACTTAACAAATGCTGCATACTAAAACTCGGGATGATGACATTGATCTAGACCAAAAAAAAGATATGGTTGCACACATTATCAATGCCATAAAGGGGGAAATGTACACTTTGTTATAACAAAGTCTACTATTATAGTATATACAGTTACATATAATGATTAACATAATACAGGTTAGTGATACTAGTCAAATGAAATTGAGTATAAAAAGATTATATAGCTCTGAAACACAGTAGTTTTTGTTCTTACCAGTAACACAGCCAAAAGGGAAAGAGATATAGAATGTGTCCGCCTCTCACTGAATGTAACATCACCTGCTCCTTTCTGCACTCGTACTTTTCTCTTTACACAAAAAAATGATTGTACATTTGTTTGTTTCATTCGTTCCACAGCTAGGCGGAAGAGACATGCCAACGTGGCCATCTGAAAAAAAGCTCTGCCTAGACAAACAATGCCCATTTATTTCTGTTGCTGCCCACTGAACAATGCTGTACAGGGGTATATCTTTCACTGATGTGATTGATGTGTACTGGGTTTCAATAGAACTTTTGTTCCTAGTAGAGTATATTCAGTATTCCCGTTATAAATAACGTATTCTGTTTCAATTACAATATCCCATTTTTAAGAATAAAGCCTACATAGTTCATTTTTTAAACAATTAAACATAACAGCTCCACTGAGGATGTCCCAAGAATATACCAGAAGAAGAACATACCAAACGTCAGGAGATGGAGTTCAGACAAAAAATGGCAAGAGCCAAGACTTAGTAAAAAGGTTTAATTTTATATTAAATAATCTGAATTCTAGTCTGCAAGTCTAAGGTGTTATGTTATATAGTAAAGATATCAATATGGTAGTATATAGTTTACATGCATATAACTGTTTGGTAAAGTAAAGGAGTCAAGAGTCAGTAATTATACCACAGCACAGCTGAAGTCTCCAATCTGAGGCGTTAATGTTCTCTGGTACATAATTCTGAATATTTACTACCATGTCAAATTATAGGATTATATTAATGCAATCCTTCTAATATGTTATTGTTCCTATAATGTCCTAAATTATCCTAATAATAAACACATTAAAACAAGGATTGGTGTATAACAAAGGAAAGGCTGTCAAAGCTTACATAAAGTTCTTGATATGGAAAATTTGCCTGTATCCAGAAAGAATGTTTATTAAAAAAAATGATTGTAATGACACAATAGTCACAGGGCAGGAACAACAAAACAGTTACAAAAATCAATACTGGAAAAGGTTTAGGGTGAGTCACAAAATCAGAAACATGCAAAAGTATAGGAACATAAAAAACAAGCACAATTTTGATTTAAATCCAGGGGTGGAGGCAGAGACGTACAGGCAAAAAATGTGGTCCGAGAACAGTTCAATAATCAACATATCAGGCAACAGATAGGCAGAATGCAAAGTCACAAAACAGATCAACAATCCAATACAAGGAAAACAGAGCAATGCAGGATAAGCAGGAATCTGAGTCACAAAACAGTCCAATAATCCAAGCACAGGCAGGAACAGAAACACGGAGCAGGCAGAGAGGAAAACAGGAAAAGAATCAGGGTAAATCAGGCAGACAGGAACAAAGTGAATGTGGGATGACTGATCAGGAGTGCATAGCAGACTGAAGTCACAATCTGGAAAGGAGAAATGCTTGTAGCATGCTTGTATAGTGCCATGAGGTACAAAATTGGGGCTGACCTGGAAGTGCTTCCAAAAGATGGCCATGTCGCAAAACCGGAAGTGCGAGTGGAACAAGCTAACACTAGCAGCCAAAGCAAGAAAAGTAAGGTTCAGCGTGTTTAGTAGTATGCTGTCTGTAGGGGTTTGTGGCTGTGTAGCTGGCTACAAGGACAGCTAGAAAAAAACTGGAAAAAACACAAATAAATACATGTGGCTATATAATCACAGCTAAATACACACTTTTTGTAAAGTAATATTTATTTTATATTTACGTGTCACATCGTGACTCTTAAATGACATTGTGACTCACAACTGACTCTGACTTAGTCAGTGGATCGTGAGCCCTTCACAGATGAGATAGCAGAGATATTTACCACCATTTTTAACCTCTCTCTGCTACAGTCCACGCTGCCTCAAGTCAGCCATGATCATCTGAGTTCTTAAGAAAATCACAATGATTTCCCAGTGACTATCACCCAGTTGCACTATCCACCATCAACACCACGTTTTTCCTAGACTCATCCTCTCCCACATTACATCTTTCTTTCCTGCTGACCCTGACCAACACCAGTTTGCATATCAAGCAAACAGACTGTCAGAGGATGCAATAATCACAGCTTCCCACACATCACTTGTATGTATGAATGCTGTATGTAGATTTCATCTCAACTTTTAATAGAGTTATCCCACACAAACTGTGATACTTGGATACTCTCATCCTGAACACCACTGGGGTGTGTCCTCAGCCCCATCATCTAGTCCCTCTTTACCCATGACTGCTCCCCTATCCACCCTACCAAGAACATCAAAAAATTTGCTTAATACGGCAGATAATGGACACTAATGAAAGTTATCAAGGAGGAGGTTCAGCATCTAACAGATTATGACATATGCAGACATGCCTGACTTTTGTTACTCTTGCATATGATGTTAATGAGCCCAAGCTGACTGAGCCTTACAACTCACCCCAACCAAGACACCAACTGTCAATATTGGTACATCTACCACCTCAGAGACGTAAACATTGGCCAACTCTAAAAGAAAACTGTATTATAAAGGACCACTGCTTTTTCCTGATCGCCAGAGACATCCTACATCACCATCTGATGCTGTCTGGCTATACTCTCTCCTACAACCACGTTGCTGTAAATGATCTCTCTCAGATTGCCTCGTCTACATAGAATGTTGTCTACGTGCAAACTCCTACCTACACTCTTATATGTAACTCTGTGTTCCACTCTCTTCAGGAAATAAGTGTTAACCACAGCCATTTCCATCTACTTCAACACTATCTGTCCTTTCACCTCCTCATCACCTCTGTACCCCTGACCAACATGCCCGTTGAAGTCTGCTCCAATCACAACTCTCTCCCATCTGGGAATTCTCTCTAACACCTTATCTAACCCACTGCAGAATCACTGCTTCTCTTCTAACTCACAGCCTACTTGTGGAGCATAACCACATTACCCCTTCAATTTATAACTTCAAACATTCCTCACAAACCCATATACACAGTATATCTTATTTCCTTCTCTCCATCATGCCCGCCAGCTCTCTACCTTTCCATCATTGTATCAATGTTAAGGTTCCCAATCCGAGTTCTGCCGGCACCCTGTAGGTCAACAGTGCTGGTGGTGGTCATTGTTAACCCGGACCTTGACCGATCCGGTATGGAATTCACACTGGCACATGTTTAAATTTTACGCCAGAAGCCCTTCCTGACACAATCCACTCTATTTATCCGGCCTTGGGTCCGGCACAGAAGTCACTGGTTTGCAACCCCTGTGGCTAGATTATGTACTATATTCTAGTAAAACCAATAATTATTACTACTCAGAATTTGCATACAATATATGTAATTTAATGTTTCCTTAGATAATTAGTAGTAAGAAGTGTAATTATTCACAATTCATATCAAAGCAACATGTATAATTCATGTATAATTCATGTATAATTCAATTCTACCTATGTGGCATTTGGAACAAATAGATATTCCCATTTAAAGCGTTTCAGTTCGTTCGTATATTTTTTGTTATATATGAAGGCTCAACTTCAGTTTCTGCATATTTTAGTTTCTCCTCTTCTTTACAAATAAATAAATAAATAAATAAATAAATAAATAAATGAAAAGACACCTAACGGTTACCAAGAGAACAGCGCTATTTCGAAACGGAAATGAGTTCGGGTTACCGCTGCGCATGCGCGAATCGCAGATCTTGCAGCGCGGTGTGTTCGCTCTGTGAGAGATGGCATACACGGCTAAAATTGGGCCCTCGATTTTAAGTAGCGATCTTTCCCAGTTGGGGAGAGAATGCGAACGTATGATGGAGTGCGGCGCTGACTATTTACACTTGGACGTCATGGACGGGTGAGCTGTAATAGTCTTTTTTTTTTTTTTAAACCTGCGGTGTAGTCCAGCTCACGACATATACAACGCGTGCAAGTTAAAAGTCCATATGTTTGGGTCAACGGGTCGGCAGAGACCTAATTATTCTTTTTAAAAAATATATTTACAAACTGTGCTTTCAGTTTTGAAGTTATTTATTTTAACCTGAAAGTTTTCCTGTATCAAATCTACCAAAGAGGAATTTAATTTGATCAGCGAAACTTCCTCGGAGCTTTAGCTCTTTCGTTAATCTCGTTTCTAAGACTTCCTGTATTGTAAAATTTATATAGTTTCAAATGGATGAACATGAACCAGTCCAAAACGTTTATTTTGAGCTAACATTATGTAAAGTTGTTTATACATAACGGTGTAAAGTAAAAAAATTCCTCCATGTTATGGGTAACTTTAAATATATTGGGACAATTGAATTAGAAATCTCCAAACTTTCTTGCTATTTATATATTTACATGTGAAGAAAAATGTCTGTAATATATATTCTGTAGACAAATCGCCCAACTGTTTGTTACACCTGACTGTGCTTAAGGATGTGTTTTGGTTTAGGCTTTTTATTTTTTTACAGGTGGCACATTTATTTACTTATTTATGGCATCTATAAAACAAAATACAATGAGGTCTTAAAAATGTACAACTCATTCTAATATGTGTGTGTCTGTGTGTGCATGCACGTATATATTTTTATATAAAGTTAAAAAATAATAAACACTATCTATTAAATCAACACCAAAATCATATAAATACAGTCCCTTCAAAAGTCTCTGCAAAAAACACTTAGCTACATACTAGGCTTTGTATATCACTTATTCCTTATATCCACTTAAATTCCTCTCCTTCTTGAGACTTCTTGAACTTTTACTCTACATAAAATCCTTCAGTATCATTTAACCATCGTTGTGGTGTGTTTTGATGTGTCTATTATTTCATTTCACTTACTGCCATTTAAAAATGTACTGACTGATAAAATGTTTCATAATTTAGAACATCTTGAAAATGTATTCTTTCTGAAGTCACTGTATCTACTGCATGATTTGAACAATTAATTATAGCTGTAAATCTTATCTATATATGCATCTTAAATAAACTATTGTACAATAGGCAAAATATTGTTATATTTGTTAGTGTTGTATATCGTAGTATACTACTGCATATTATATAAATCATGAAAATGCTATAACCTTACCAAAAACCCTTTAATCTCTTAATCAGAGATTTATTTGGGCACAAAACAAAGTAAGACCTATAAGTAAACAATCTAACAAGCAATTCTCTAACCTATCTGAAGGCATTTTGTTCCGAACATCACGTTTGGCCATCCGATGGTAGAATGTCTCCGGAAAGCTGTGGGTCCAAATCCTTTCTTTGGTAAGTTGTAGTTTGAGCATTAATCTTTAAAGTCTTTTATGAAGTGTTGCAGTGTTAGTCAGATGTTATGAACTGAGTCCTGACTGATATTCACACAACCACCTTCCTACATATAAAATGTATACTTTTGGTATTCTCTTGTTTTTTCCATTGCTGTGTAAAAGTGTTATTTCAATAAATGTGATATAGCAACTGAAGCATGAAATGCATACAATAGCCATTATAATCAGGTAAACTAATCATATATAGTGGATCTATATTGTTTTGCACACCCCTGTTAAAATGGCAGTTTTTTATAATGTAACAAATGTCTAATAGCCTGATGGCACAAATGTGCACACCCTTAATCTAGCTCCTAGTTGAAGAACCTTTGGGATATTCTTGGAATATTTTGCCTATTATAATTTTCGAGTTGATCAACGAGTCCAGCTGCTGCCGACTCCGAGCTGAATTTAGGGAAGAGACTGCCAAAAAACCACACCGGAGACAGTGATTGAATAGCAAAGCTCTTTGAAATTTACTGAGATTAACAGTGAGTATTTCTACAGAATAATGGTTATAGGTAATATTCAGTGTTATATATTGATTAACAGTACGAGTCTGCAGAAACAGATGTGGTTGTTTACACTGCTGCTAATGATTTGATAAGTTCAGTACAAAGTGCCTGTGCTTTGTGCAGGTATTTCAGAACAAAACAGAAATCAAAGGATATTACAAAGGATATATTCTAAGACAAATCAAAGCCCTGGGCAGAGTGTGCCAAGATATATTCATT
>JAOTRN010000048.1:4302015-4314875 GCA_028566695.1 Bagroides melapterus
ATCTATCTATCTATCTATCTATCTATCTATCTATCTATCTATCTATCTATTATACTGTAATCCAACATATGGAATTCTGTGAAATACACAAGCTAGTTGTTCCTGACATTAAAAATAACATTGTTTACATATATGGGTATAGAAGACAAGAACTCCAACAGGATCCCACCTTTCTGATAATATATACATGTTATGAAGAATCGGGAAATATCTGAAAGCCACAGTCAAGTCAAGTCAAGTCAAGAAAATTTTATTGTAATTTCAACCATATATAGCTTGCGCAGTACACAGTGAAATGAGACAGCATTTCTCCAGGATCATGATGCTACACAAAGACAATAAACAAAAATATAACTAAGGATAAAGCTAAGTGAGTCCTAGCCACATAAAGTGCATCTGTGCAACGTGGTGCAAACAGAGCAGAAGACAAAAGACAAAAGTGCAGACAAGACACAAAGTCAGCGCCGAACAGTTGAACATACTGTATATACAAGCATGCAAGTTAGCAAAAACAGTGTGCAAAAGACATCATGTAAACAATTGAGATGGATGGAGTTGTAGACATGGATGTGTGTTGGAAGATTGTGTATTGGTATGGATCAGTGCAGTTCACACAGTTTGACTGTGTGTATGTGTGTGTGTGTGTATGTGTGTGTGTGCTGTTCAGATCAGTTATGTAGGAGTCTGATGGCTTGCGGAAAGAAGCTGTTACAGAGTCTGGTTGTGAAGGCCCGAATGCTTCAGTACCTTTTTACTGATGGCAGGAGTGTGAAGGGTGTATGTGAGAGGTGTGTGGGGTCATCTACAATGCTGTGGTCTTTGCGGATGCTGCGAGTTGTGTAAATGTCCGTGATAGAGGGGAGAGAGACTCCAATGATCTTCTCAGCTGTCCTCACTATCCTCTGTAGGGTCTTGTGAACTGAGATGGTGCAATTACCAAACCAGACAGTGATGCAGCTGCTCAGGATGCTCTCAATGGTCCCTCTGTAAAATGTAGTCAGGATGGGGGGAGGGAGATGGGCTTTTCTCAGCCTTTGAATGAGTCGCTGCTGGGCTTTCTTGCTGATGGAGCTGGTGTTGAGTGACCAGGTGATTTTCTCCACCAGATGAAAACCAAGGAATTTGGTGTTCTTGACGATCTCCAAGGAGGATCCGTCGATGTACAGTGGGGAGTGGTCACTCTTTTTTCTTCTGAAGTCAACAACCTCCTTAGTTTTATTCACGTTCAGAGATAGGTTTTGGCTCTACACCAGGCAGTTAGCTGCTTCACCTCTTCTCTGTACGCTGTCTCATCGTTCTTGCTGATGAGACCCACCACAGTCGTGTCATCAGCAAACTTGATGATATGATTTGAACTGTGCGTTGCTGCACAGTTGTGAGTCAGCAACGTGAACAGCAGTGGGCTGAGCACACAGGCCTGAGGGGCTCCAGTGTTCAGTGTGGTGGTGCTGGAGGTGCTGTTACCGATCTGAACTGACTGAGGTCTCCCTGTCAGAAAGTTGTTAAAGATGGAATTTCTACTAATATGAAAGTACTATTCTATACAAATCCAAAGCCTCCATCTATGTTGATTCACACAGCCTAGCTGGAGATACCAGGCTTACCGAAAGCTGCAAAAAAATGTCCAAACTTACCGGAAGACCTGCTTGAACGCAGCTGCTTGGTATTAGTTGATCGATTTGTTGATTCAATAATACCCAGTTTTCTCATGGTTGCAATTTAATGCACGCTTCACTTTACCACTAGATGTCAGGATGCACCAGGGTGGATCATCTGACAAAACACGCACCTTCATTTTAATTACTTAATCCAATGTTATTCTAACATTTTAAAAAAGATAAACAAAGGACGTGAACGTATGCAACTTGCACCAACCTGATATGGGAAATGTTCTTCGCCATGTGCATGTGAAAAGCATGGTCTTTTTTGCCATGCTTTAATGTTATATAAGCGACGGGCATGTGACTTGAGAAGGGTAATGATAAGGTAGCTGTTTTTAGCCATGAACTCTCGGCATCAAAAGTAGTGAGTGAGCGAGAGAGAGAGAAGGAGGGAGGGGTGATGGAGGGGAGTCTGGGATACAACTTTATGCTACGCTGTTATAGAGGAAGGAAACTGACGAAACTGAACGTCGCAGTCTAATGTAGCTCAAATTTTAGACTCGGAGTTAAGTTAACAAGTGAAAGGGGTTGGCACGTGGCTACGAACATGTGGATCTGGTAGCTCGACTGTAAGTTTTAAACTTTTTTTTTGCCTGATTATTGGTCGGTGTTCATTTTTGACAAATACCACAGAAAAGGAAGCGTGCGTAGAGCGGATACACGCGCGACTCTTCCGCACCGGAAACTCTCAGAAAGTTGTACATTTTTGGAGATTTTTCTTACACGAAAAGAATCTTCGTTTGGAAATGCCACAGTTTTCATGAAGGACTACCTCTTTCCACGTTTAAACTGAGTATAAAGTAAAAAGAACCGCTGTCCAATGGCTTCTCATGGGCCGGGACGCAAAAGAACTCCTAACAGAAATGCAGTGACTCCAGAGGCAGATGCGCTCAATGTTATAGCACGAGAGGTATGTATTTATGTCTCTATGCATTAATGTATGTTTGTAATTATACTTTTTATATAACCCAGACACAAACAAGTGGTTGTATCTTGATTGATTCTGTGGCCATCCGGTAAAACGTTAGGAAATCTAAAATAGTCCTAGTAATGATGCATTGCTAATTTGAATACATGATACCTGTAAGTATAAATGAACTTTTAAAAGAGTTTAAAGAGCCATCTGTCTTTTTCTACACAATCTCACGTCGGTAATACCGACTTTCTACCCCGTAATCACAGTTGATTTAGTAGAAAACCTTGCATTAGGTAATTTACAAGTTGTCTTTTTATTCTCGTTAATCGTTTTAATCCTCCTTAATACATCGTTTTAATCTCGATGTATTACACATACGAGTTGAGAATCATTCTTGTGTAAGTTTTTCATGCGAGCTGTGAGGATCTCCAGCCAGCCACAGGTCAGCACAATGCTGACATACAGTCACAGGTGCTGTGTAGCAGATGGTAACAAACATTCAGGGGTTACACAATTTAACATAAAATACTTATTACACCAAGGTGTAGAGAATATATTGCATATAATATATTACAAGATCTTAAAGAGTATAGCTGATTTTCATTCTACATTCAGTTCACTTTTTCAGTTATTTGGTAAAGACTACAGGATAAATTCTTGATTTCGGCCATTGGGAAGTAAAGGCTCTTAGCCCTTGTATAATGGAATGTAAAAAATATTTACATACCCAGATGTATGTACAGATGATGATCATGCCATATAAAACTAAAGACTGCATGCACATCTTACTCTTTAAAGTTATGCACAGACAATGCATATGAGGCTCATGAAGAGACAGTCTTTGCCTCCTGGCCACAAATCTTCTGTATGTATTCTTGAGTTTTTGACAGTTGGGCAGTGCTTTTCTGTTGCACCACATTTTTAAAGCATTGCATGCATGTATACACACACACACACACACACACACACACACACACACGTACACGTTATCAAACCAAACCAAAACACACAGACTTATTAGTGTTATGGTACTATTAAGAGACAAATTATTACATGCATTTAGGTTCTTTTATTTAAAAATGGTATATTAATTATTACTACATAACACATTACAGTGGTAAAGCATTATATTGGTTTTATAGAGTATTTCCTGGTTCTAATGTTGTTAGCTTTTACCCCGTCTTAAGTACGCACCATTCGCTCACCACCAAGTGCACACCAATCAATATTTGTATGTTTACATAAAGGTGTCTACAGTAAAATAGAGGCTTGCTATGTGATGTTTTATATTTCAGTCTTGATCATAGGATAGTATGTAAAGTTTTACTTTTCTTAAAGGTTCTATGTAATTTGAATGTGAGTAAGTTGTGTTTGGGGGATAGGTTGAGACCAGGGCTGCTATTAAGTGCTTGGAGTCCTGCACTGATTCTGTAGCAAGAGTTGTAAAAATAGAAGGCCCTTACCCTGTCAGCTGTCAGCACTGGCAGCTGTGAAATGAGGCTCAGCACAAGGCCTGGAATTTCTACATAACATTTACATTTTTAGGGTCATATGTATATTCCTTTTTGACCATTTGACAAAAATTATGCGCTTGGTAACTTGCAATTTTATTGAAGAATCTGATTTCAGAAGCAAACAATAAACATCCAAGTTACACTTCTAAGGAACCACAGCTGAAAGGCTGCCAGTAGGTTGTGAAAAGACTCCAGGATGGTTGAAAAATGTTATTTTCAGGGGAAAAAAAAAAAAAAGACAATCCACTTTAAAATTGAAGTGGAGATTGAACACACATTTCAGAAGTTGGGATTGAAGGGTTTTATAGTGTGTAGTGCTGATGTAGGTTTGAATGTCTTATGAAGTCAAAGCAATCTGTGTGGATCTCACTGAAAATGTCCAAATAAGGATAATCAGCAGCAGCTAGTTTTCCAGCCAAAGAAGAAACCAACAACTGAAACAAAGCACCATCAAAAAACACTAATAGTTTAAATTCTTCAGCAGTTTGTTCCCCCAGCTGTTTCAGATAATCTGCATGGTATTTGTGACGTTTCCCTGACTGATGTTTGCTTCCCTGATTTTGAAATAAATTAATGAAGCTGTAATGATGGAGGAAAATATTAATAAGATTCTGGAATAAAAAGCTATAGAGGATTTACAGAATTAGATATCTCCTAACAACTCAAACAATCTTTTATTTTTTTCTTTCTTTTTTTTTTTTCTTTTTTGTCCTTTTTTTTTATTTCATTTCAGGAGGAATAATCTTAAATGGGTAGAATTGTGCATCATTTATCTTGTGTTAAATTTTTATCTCTCTGCTATTTATGCATCTTTAACCTCTCTTTCCTATTCTTAGTGAACTTTTAAATCATGCCAACAGAGATTATTCCTAATCAATTTTTCCTGATTGTCAGTCCCTGTGGTGGATCTGGTTCACTTTTAAGATGCCCTAACATGTAGTTGTGGTCTGCCACAAAACAATCCTTGGGCACAAAGAACATGTCTCCCTTGTGTAATGCAGTGAGAGTCAAACGTTCCTGTGAGGCAAGCTCCAGTGAGAGCCTGTTTGATGATCAGGATGCATTTAAACAAACTTTCCAGGCCCAATATTAGGATATAAATTAGGATTTAGCAAAGTCTTTACTTCAGGAAAGGTTTTAGCAAACAAGTCTGAAAACAGACCAGATTGAATGTCTGCTTCAGACTCTTCTGTATTTCAACTTCCTGTACAGATACTGTAGCACTAGAGATTTTTAATTTTATAGTTTCAGTTCCCACATGTACAGTAAAGGCCAAAAGTGTATATAGATATAGGCATTCAAATTCTTTATTTCCTTTTTAATAATCATGCATTTTAAAAAATATATAGATTATATATGACTAAAAGAAGTGAGTCAAAGGTTTATGTGCACTTTTTGTTAGCATTTTGTGCTGTTGTGTTTTTGAACTTGAGTCACACTCTTGCTGTGGCATTCCACCAGCCTCCCAGATCACTTTGCAATTTTTCCCATTATTTGTAAATTATTTGAATATTTACACAGAAAATTCGTATTTATTTTCATGTAAAGTTGGATATGAATTTTGCGTCCTTGTCCTGGGTATGTGTAAAGTTCCATGTTAAAAGAATAACATTGATTGATTGATTGATCATCACTGTGAACATTTCAGAAAACCAGTCACTTTATATTATTTTAATTAATTAAAGAACATAAAAACACAAAGCCAGCACAAACACATAAACACAAAGTCATTTAATTATGACAAAACAATGTTGCTCTATAAACAGAGGACGTTCCAGTCTATTTCGGACTATGTTTTGTATCGCGTGTGTGTGTGTGTGTGTGTTTAAATGGTAATTCTGTATGCAACTGAGTCGTGATAGAGGTCTTTTTACATCATCTCATTTTCTATGAATAGTACAGGAAGGGTGTGATAAATGACTCAGCTATCTAACTTCCTGTTATGGTAAAAATGAGTTCACTAATATATGTGAAGTTTCTTGGTTTTTACCCACAATTTTGGAAAAAATCTAAAAAGAAAAAGCATTTTCAGGTTTTTATAGTTTTTTTTTTATGGCTCCACCTCAAGGAGGTGAAAGCTTTACATTATCATGTCTGTCCATCCATCTGTTTAGGATTCTAATGTCTCTAAAACAAGTGTTTTTTTATATAGATTTTTTTTTATGTTATCATTAAATCAGCAAATTAAGGTCACAGCAAAGATTTGCTGCATGCATTGTTATTGTTGGCAATGGATTTACACTGTATGTTCTTCCTGACTCAACCCCCATTTTATCCAGGCTTGGGAGTTAACCTCTCTGTGGGTGGGTCAATGTGAGAGCGCAGGATCTTGCAACTGGGCCACTGTCTGCATTCTACTTGGTTTTATTTTTTAACCTCAAAACATCAGTGACCTAATCAACATCCTCCACAGGGTAGGGTGAGGGTCTTACAGTCCACTGTTCAAGTAAGACTTTGGGTGACTTTGAAATAGATATGTTATAGAACTTAAAGCAAACTTCTTATCAGAAGTCCGAATCAGACGGATCGATCGGAATTCACAAAGAAAAAAAAAAGCGACAAACGTTCTGATAGAAAAGCCAAACTGTGGAGAAGGAAAAGGTCATCTGATTATGATTATGATCCAGAGCATACAAGCTCATGGGTCAAGCACGTTGGAGGTAGTGTTATGGCTTGGGCTTGCATGGCTGTTTCTGGAACATTCTCACTGATTTGTATTAATGATGGAGCTCACGATGATATGAACAGAATGAATTCGGAAAAACTTTGTCTGACACTTTGCTAAGAAATGGATCAAATTTAATTGAGAGGAACTTCATCATGCAGCAAGATGATAATCCAAAACTGCCAACTCAGCAAAGAACTTCTGCAGGGCGAAAAAGGTTTTAGACTAGACACAGTCCAAAAGCAGACCTTTACCCAACTGATCCACATTTCACTTTCTGAACTGAACTTTATTGTCTTTACTTACAAACCCTACTCTGCTCTGTCAGTCATTTTGGTGGTGGTATTTTGTAGTTTTCTATAAATTATATTGTCACAGAATTGCAGAAATATGTTTGTAACTATGAAATGTAATTACTGAGATATGTCAATATGAAAATTCAAACATCCTACATTTTTTTGTTTTGTGTTGTGGTAGGAATAGAACACAAGTGTTGACAGATTATTATAAAACATTTTCCCTTTCCCATTCAGGCTGAGGCCCGACTTGCGGCTAAGAGGGCCGCAAGGGCAGAGGCTCGCGAGATCCGCATGAAGGAGCTGGAGAGACAACAAAAAGAGGTGAAAACTGGTTTCTAATTAAAACTCATACAATCAGCAGTATAATATCCAGTTACTGTTCATTTCTTTCAATTACAAATCACTGTAATTTATTAATGAATATTGAATATTTGTATTTCTGAGGAGGAGACACATCTCTGAGAAGTATTTCAGCTCAGTACAGAGTCACACAAAAAGCACCGCTTTGTTGGATCACTAATAAATGCCAAAGAAAAAAAAGCTTTATTTGTACAGGAAATTCAATTCTCCTCCCATTTTAAACCCACTAACTTATGTATGAAGTATCAGATTATTAAGTACTAAACCAAGTTAATTTTCAGATTTAAATGTTAGTCGTAGCCTAGAATAAGTTCCAAGTAATTTGAAAACATTTATGCAGCCAACCTTTTGAAATTTGGTGGATTTTACATGGACTGATTGTATGTATGGCACTGCTCTCATTCGAATTCATTTAAGTTTATTTCTACAGCTCTTCTATTATTCTTGTACCAGAAAGAACTCTGGCAGTGACTTTTTGAATAAGTTGCTATTGACTTTTAGTTTTCTGGTTTTCATTGGAGCTATGGACTTCAGGATATCTGTGCAATTGGAATTGAATATGTTAACTAACTCCTTCAGATTATTGCAAGTCAAGTTAAGATTCAGTATTCAGTATCCTAGAAAGAATATGTAGCTGAATTGCTTGTATGACCTTACAAACCTGGGGTGGGGGGTGGTGGAGGTTCAAGTGCCCAGTTTGTGTGTAGGGCTTGAAACAGACTGGGTGAAGTTAAGAGTCCATCAAATTTTGGATCGAGTGGTTTGGATGGACAACAAAGATGATGGGATGATTCTTATCTTCCATTCAGCTACATGGTACTATAACAAATGTGTTGTTGAGCTGCAGGTTTCTGGTATAAGTCAACTTCGCACATCCTCTCATTCCAGATTGGATGGAGAATGTCTCCATCCATCTTGCCCTCAACCCTGACCAGGTTCCTCAGTCATGCTTTAATGTGAGGATGTTCTGAGGGTTATTAGCAGTGTTGCATTTTCATTAAATATTTCATGCCAAGAACAAAAGTTATATTTTGGGCTCATTAGACCAGGAGCTCTTTTCCACTTTTGTGAGATGCCTAAGCTTTCTCTGCAAAAAATGACTTGCTTTTTTTTAATACAAATATCTAAAAATTCCTAAATCAAGATGCACTTTCTTGAAAATTCAAGAAATAATTTCTTACCCCATTGGCAGATTTTTTTGCTTGTCTTAAGCATAAATTCACTTAAATTTGATATTTTTTGTATGAAAACTAGACTTAATTTCTTAGGTCATTTTGCTCATCAAGAAAGTGCATCTTGATTTAAGAATTTTCAGATATTTGTATTAAAAAAGAGACAAAACTTCTAAGTAAGAAAGTCATTTTTTGCAGTGTTTATTCAATGTTGGTTTTCTTCTTGCCAGTCTTCTATAAACCCTGCTTTGTTGGATGGCGTGGGCTGGAGTTGTCCTGTGAGTAGCAGTGGGTTCACTGGCTCCTTAAGAGCTAAGCAGACTACTAGGTGGTGGAGGCATTATGTTTCTGTCTTGTCTGTCCAGCAATCCCTCCATCCAAATGTCTATTTAAGGTTCAGGGGTTATGGGGTTACCAGTTTGGGGAAAATCGCTGCATCTTCCAAAATCTTGTTTTATAGCAAATATTGAATAATCTAAATGTGACTCCTCTTTCGTGTGCTTGTATATTTTAGAGTTAGTATCAGGTCTTGGGTTTGGTTTTAAAATTTAGTTAGGCTGAAAACGTAGACGTGATCCAATCCTTTATCAACGACTCTCTGGGATAATTTATTCCTGTCTGTATTGAAGACAGAAGAACAAAGGTAGTTAAAAATCCACTCAAATGACCATCACTACACTGGATGGTCCTGATTACCAACTGAATATTACATTACACTCTAATGTTACAGTTGGTCAAAAGGTTATCACTTTTAATTGATGCAGTAGGTTACGATATATCAAATATCAAATCAAATATCAAATAGATAGATATCAAATTCTCTGGTCACTGCTGCAGTCTGATCAGGTAAAGTCAGCCTATTAAGAAAATAACATCAATAAAATTTTGTCTGATATTTACATTTCTGTTTCAGCAAAATGTTTTTTGTGGAAAGTGTCAATCTTCTTTTTCCTTCTTTCTGTCTCACGTCGATTTGGCTTTCCTGCTCACCTTCCATTCGTGCTTTTCTGATGTTCCTTCTGTCCATCTGTCCTGTAGATATATCAGGTCCAGAAGGTAGGACTTTTGCTTGTCCACATGGTCCAACTCCAGATATATTGGCACCCTAAAACATTAAACATTTACCCTTAAACATTTAGATAGTGTCAGAAGTTATTCTAATAGAACACTTGGATATTTGTGTGCTTATATTATCTGTTGCAGGGTGCCTATAAATCAGAAGTTAACTGTAGATATGCATCTGCAACATGATTTTGATCTTTGGCTAGTTTTATCTGTGCACACTCTATAAAGATCACAGACACAGTCAATGGGGGGAAAAAAATTATACACCATCCTGCAATCTATAAAGGCAGTTTAGCAGTCTCTCACATCCTTCTGGAAAGATTTTGGCCCACTCAAGTGGCTTTATTATTATTTCAGTGGTGTACATCAGATACAGTACACAGTGAGACAAAACAACATTTCTCCCGTCATCATTCGAGGTTGTTTCCTAACAATAGAAAGAACAGAAGTTGGTGAAGACTCGACAACTGTAAAATAAGATAGAACTGAAGGAAGGTGTAGCTTTTTTCTTCTCACGAATGTAAGAATACACAGCAATAAAAGAATTCAGTTTGCATTAGAAACAAGGTTTTTTTTTTTCCTTTCTCATTTTTTTCCCCTGTCTTTTTGTTCTGTCCTTTATTTCCATGTGCAATCTTTCCACAGAAGTACTACGGTCTGGAAAACCTGGAAAACAAATGGGGGGACATTGAGCAATGGATGGTATTGCTAGATATTGTTTGTGTGGAGAACATCTCTGGGAGCTAATTTCTTTCTCTCTCTCTCTCTCTTCTCTCTCTCCTTCTTCTCACTCTCTTCTCACTCATTCACTCATTTACTCACTCACTCACTCACTCACTCTGTGTGTGTTTTTAATAGAATAGTGCATTGATGAGGTTTCAGTGTAACTGAATTGACTCACTTGCGTCAAACGCTCTATTGCATAGCATTATAGTATGTACAATTCTAAACAAATTACATGGATTATTTATGACTGATAGGTGTAAGAAGAAACGTTTGTAGAGGAGTCAGCTATTTGACCTTACTTTAATGTTGAACAGTAGAGTTTATTGGACTCCAGTTAAGGGATTAAAGTACTGAAGCCACACTGCCTCATTTACAAACAGGAAGTGAGGATAACTGCAGCAAAGAATTGGCAGAGCTTCACCAGTGAAGAAATACAACATCTGGTGACGTCTGTGTGTTCCAGACTTAAGGCAATTGTTGACCTCAAAGAA
This sequence comes from Bagroides melapterus, assembly GCA_028566695.1. NCBI lineage: Eukaryota > Metazoa > Chordata > Actinopteri > Siluriformes > Bagridae > Bagroides > Bagroides melapterus. Next base: position 4,312,885 of record JAOTRN010000048.1, read on the forward strand.
TTTTGAACCATGTATTGAAATGATATTCATCAATTCATGATTGTTAGTTAGATCAGTTATTTTTGGTTCCTTAAAAAGAGAGAGACAATGAATAAAAAGAGCTGTAATTCCTACACTGTTCACTTGATCCTGATCTGAACACTTAATTTAGAGCTGGAAGTCTGAGTACATTTAAGCTCAGAATTTTTATTTGGTTTGAGCTACAATATAATGAGGGTATTGTTATTTTAAATCTGTTCATTGATATTGAACTGTAAATGGACCTTACTGTATATCACAAAACAACAACAAAAACGTATTCTGTGAATTGGGTTGCCTTGCTATTTTATTTCCTTTACTCTGTGCTTTTCTCCCTCTATTTTCTTTTCCTGTTTCTGGTCCTAACAGGAGGACAGTGAGCGGTATACACGCCACTCAGACAGACATGTTTCGGTTTGTATTTTCTTCTCTTCTCTTCCTTTATCTGCTGATTCTTAAGTGTGCTTTTAATTTTCTCCTGGCTCTTCTCATAGCCGTCTGGCGAATCCTTTAGCATACTCGCATAGAAAATAAGCAACCCTTACTGCAGAGCACAAACTAATATCTGTTTTAATAATTCTCTCATGTAAACATGTCATATAGCTTTCAATCAATAGGGATGGAGGCTCCTGTGCTCAGGACACATAATGCAAATTTTAGCCTCATGAACATTTTACATGAGCATGTTTTCCTGAACCCAGAGTGGCTGACGGTACCCTGTAGTAGATCTTTGGGTCTTGGTGTTATTGGTTCTTTACTAAGCTGTGTTTCAGCTTGTGCAGTACAGTTATATTACATGCAAAAAAAAAATAATAATAATAATTTTTTTTTGTTTTGTTCTTGATCTGCGTATCTTTACAGGTGTCAGATGATGAAGAATGTATGTCACTGGGGAGCAGGAGCAGTGTGCGGGTGAGTGGACGGTATTTTGTATTTATTTATTTATTTTAATAACACAAGTACACAGTATAGATGGTTCAGATTCCACTGCAAGTGTTAAATTCACAGCCACCTGCATCACAGCAGTCATAGAGGTGGGCATTGCCATTCTACCCTGCCAGATGAGAAATACTGTCATATGAATGGAATGACCAGTAGAAAGTTAGAAATTTGCCTGAACAAATTGTGATACATATGACTAAGTGGTTTTTCTTCATGTTATGGACCTGTGGTTTTTGTAAGGATTGTGTTATGAGCTATTATGTGACGATTGAACGTTTAGCTGTAAAAGCTGTTTGTAATGTTGTTGATGGACCTGTTTCTTTGTATAGTTGGATTTGGATTCAGTTGGTTCACAGACTGGGGTAAGAATTATGCAAATGCTTTTTGAGAGTGAGGATTTTATCAGTAACTGAATGACTGCCTGATGTAAATCAGTGGTTCTCAACTGCAACCTTTCTTATGTTCCCTTACCCTACTCTAACCCCACTGTTATAACTGAACAGCTCAATTCCAGGTTTAACATTGATTTGGGTGTTGTCAGGAAAGGAAAACAAAACAATGCTCCATGTCACGATCCATGTGATCAGTGCTCCTGTGTTACACTGTGATATTGACTTTAGCTGCATGTTTATAAAGTGAACATTTTGCATAATGAAGGAATTGTTTTCTTTTGTGTTTCTTCTTTGTTTTTGTGCCTTGTGCTCTTTTTTTGTTCTTTTTTAGCAAGCTGGTTTTTGCCTGTACTATGAGGAATACTAAACTCTTATTACTTCAAAGCATAAGCACTGAACTGGTGTGGCAAATAACCGTCATGTATAAACACACCTACATGAAAATACTGTTTTTGAGCCATACAGTAAAAATGTAGACTTTATTTACTTTATAGCTCTAATTATACACAGCCTGAGAAGATGAGAAAAGAGAGTACCCATTTTTTCACGTCTCTGTTTTTCAATAACTCTGATGTGGTCCCCAATAACTTCTATAAACAAACAAACAAAACTTCAGGTGACAAAAAATAAAATCACATG
>JAOTRN010000048.1:4331395-4351429 GCA_028566695.1 Bagroides melapterus
GCTTTAGTTACCCTTGAAGTACCTGAAAAGGAGCATGAATCACAGGAGCCAACACAGATAGATCAGGAATTCAGAGTCAAAGAGTTAAACATAGAGGTTATCAGGTCAGAAGGAAACATTATTCCTGAGTGTGCAGTGCAGAATTGTACAACCATTAAACAACAAGAGCTTACAGAAGATGGACATGAAGACCACAAGCTACAGACAGATGAACAGAATATCTCAATAAAGAGAGACGAGGGTGTAACTGCACAGCAGACTGCCCCAACAGGGGGCAATCATAACAAAAGTCAGATACAGTCTTTACCTGGACATGAGGAACAAGGATTTGAAGGTCATGAACAAATGGTACATTTTGACTACAGTGAAATCCGCAAGCAGGAAACAAGTCCAGCAAAGGGCCATGATGATCCACCTCCTAAGACAGGAGAGTTCGAGCAGGTGGCTGATGGAGATGTTCTGCAAGAAACAGGTCAGAATATGAGAGAGCAGGAAATCAGGGAAGTCAAAGAGGGAACATCTGAAAGAAACAAGGAGGACGCAAAAAATGCCTCCAAAAAGGAAAGCAAGAAAGGAAAGGGGAAGAGTAAAGAGGACTGCAAGATGTCCTAGTACTGTGCTAAAGAAAAAGTGATCCATAACAGTAAAAAATGCCTTGTCTTGCCCAACTGAACCGCATTTCAATGAAAATTTGTTTGAAAAGCTTCTTATCCTGAATAATTTCATGAATGCAGAAAAATATGCATATTATATTTATTAAATTTGGACCAAAATTATATTTAAGAATGGAATAATCCTGTCTTTGAAGCACTTTTCTTAACAGCTCAATTCTCCCTTTAAATGTTCTGCTGTATGATCGGTGTGTAAGTTTCCTCTATCAGACATGTGAGATGTGAGACATTTCTAAAAATATCAGACAGCAAATTTATTAAATGACATGGAGTACAATGAAATTCATAATGTTTATTTTGCACTATATTTCACACAATGTTTTACCGATAAAGATTTTTCATTTTGCTTTTCACACATGATGTAATAATTATAATAAAAGTACGTTTTTGTAGGATTGCTTTTCATCACTTTTGGCTTTTGACATTATTCAGATTTGTATGTGCCATATTAAAATAACAGGTTTCTTATGAAATGTCCCTTAGAGAATGAAAGTTTTCCACCTGTATAACATTCCATTCACTGATGACACTTTTCAGTCAGAAACTTTCTGTAAACAATATCAAAATCTTGGGAGATTGTATTGCCATGATGGAAGATCTTTAAAATAAACTATCATTAATTTAAAGTAGGCTCATGCATGGTTGTTTTTTGTGTGTGTTCATATAGAATGAATTTGTTATTTTACATAAATAAATGTGCACAAATCTGACAGCATTCGGTTAACAGGATCCTGCTGCATGAAGCCGTTTTTGTTGGTCCATGTTCACGCCTGAGTTTTCTGCATGTGCTCCATCCTCACTATCCACATATAAATATATCATTTGCATGTGCTGAATCCTCCTGCCCATAAACCTGGCTCCTTCTACTCCTGTAAGTCAGATTTTGTTGTTTTTTTTGTTTGTTTTTATTGTTTGTTTGTTTTTTGTTTTTGTTTTTGTTTTTTTTTTAAAAAAACATACAATGACAGTTTGTATTTAATCGATGCTGTTTCTCAGTTCTGGGTCATCTTTCATATTTACTTTAACTCATAAAAAAAGGCTTGGGTGTGTTTTAAACACTCTTTTGACAGCATCTCTAGACCCATCTTTAATACTAATATTAAAGTATTAAAATATTAAAATTATTATTATTAATATTAAATAGTTAACATATTAAACACTTAATAAGATGTAAATAGATTTATAGAGATTATAAGATTTTATATATATATATATAAGACTTTATGGTCTATGTAAAAATTTGCGATCTGCTTTTCAGAAATCCGTCTAAGAAAACTGGTGGATGAACGAGAGAATTTGATAGAACAGGTAAGAATCGCACCTTAAATGCTCACTTCTTTTGTGCATTATTTAAGAACAAGGGTTAATTAAAATTGTTATTCAGTGGTACAAGATCGTCATTGATCATTGATCACTGACAGTGAAGGAATGTCTTTGTTTGCTGGCGTATGGACTTTTAATATATATTTCTTATTGATGTCTCGAGTTATCCTTATACAAAATTGTTTTCCCTTCAAAGCCACTTGAAAGTGATCTGAAGGTCAGAGCTGACTATGGTAACAGAGGAAATAACTGTTAGATAACACAATAACCAAAAATAAAGTTCTGGGATAGACTCCTGGTTGCTCATGACCCTAGTAGGATAAGCAGTGTAGAGGATGAATGGAATGAAGCTTGAAATTTCAATTTAAAAATGTATTTAGTGTCAGAAATGTCAAAGAGCTTATTCTCAGGGAAATTCTGTTACTCTGTTATCCTTGCTGACAGACGCATTCCTGTCTGTATTGGGGTTTTATTTAAAAATAAAATGCAAATATAACGTCAATTTAAGTGGAAATGGTTTTATTTCAGTTTTAAATTTAATGGGTTTGTAAATAATGACGTAGTAGTCGGTATGAAGGGCCCTTATCCACACATCCACACAATGTGAGCCTCATATATGTTCTGCATAGTAAGGGTTAGTTATCGCAAAAAGAATTCTGTCTTTAGTTACAGTGGACATAATCCTGTGTGGATCAATCGTAATATGTAACTGTAAAATATATTTAAAATGTGAAACTTGACTGTAGTAATAGAATTTAATGCATAACACAGTTACATTTATTCCTTTGATCATTCAGGCATATATTTTCTGAAAAATGACGTACACTTTATATTCAGGTGAAGAGTCTAAAAGAACAACTTGAGCAGAAGAAAAAGAGTCCTAAAAGAGCTGACAGCTGCAGTCCGGAGGGACAGGTCCAGGAGAACAGCACTAGCCCAGACATCATGGACATGCAGAGTATGACAGACACAAACACATACACTGTTTATGGTGCTGATCCAATAGCAGATTAACATGGATAATTAACAGAGACATGACTGTATTTTTCTTGGGTTTTGTTTTGTGTAAACTTTGGCCTTCATTCTATTTATTAGTTTCACAAAGTTCATTGTTTTTTCAAAATCCAATAGATAAATCTGATTGTAAAGTCATGTTTGTAGCTATGCTTTGCGATTTTTAGTGATGTGCTTCAGGTATTAACAAAGTATTCAGTATCAACACTGGACATAAAAACACTACCACCATCCACCTAAACCTAACCTCTGTACACAAATGGAAGAATAAAAACAGGTTTTTTTAGTTTGTTGTTTTGTTTTTGTTTTTTTTTTTTATATATAATTCTGAGGGCCTCATATGGGTTCTGTATTGAACGAACTTGTATAAAATGTGGATTTCTGTTTTGTTTTAGGAGATGCTAACAGGCAAGTCAATGATCTCAAATTTAAGCTGGTCAAGTCAGAGCAGGAAGTCACAGCGTTGGAACAGAATGTGAGTGATCTTTTTTATTGTCTGCTTGAATGCATTGTTATGTCTGTTTTCTCCTTGGGCTAGTTACATAATCTAATAATCTAATCCATTTCTCACTTTATGGCTGGGAGTGTCAAAGCATTACACCATGTTGTATGTTAACTTTAGCTGAAATTCTGTATATAGCAATTGTTCTTATGTGTATGAAAATACAGTGTAAAAATACTTCGTTTTTTTCTGATATATTGTTAATCTTCATTGGTCAGTTGTACTAGCATGTTTTACAAAATAACTAAGGCACTTCATCAAAAACCTTTATTTTGTGGAAAACACAGTGATCCAAATTAGAGAACAGTAACCATTACAGCACAAAAGAAGATTACAACTCAAATTCTTTAAGATTACAGTTGACAAAAATGAGTAAGAAGTGTTAGAGGCTCTTTCTTTGAATGACTTCAGCACATCTGCAGTCGCAGGACGTCTCTAGTTTCTTGTCCTCTCTTCTTCCGGATTCTTCCACAGTCTGGTAACTGTAATGTGTTTCTTGGCAGTAACTTTGTTTTTAAAGTTGACAGTAATTACGAATTACGACTTAAGTGGCACACACAATCTGTATCATATATTTCTTTTTGGGATAGGCTTTCATCAATTAATCTTCAATGTCCTGTGGCAGGTCACAAGACTTGAAGGTCAGGTGACCCGGTACAAATCCGCAGCGGAGAATGCGGAGAAAGTGGAGGATGAGCTAAAAGCTGAGAAACGCAAACTGCAGAGAGAGGTATTTTTTTTCCTCCCTAGCTCACCTGTTGATATCTCAAATATAGCATGATTTTAAATTTAGTGTATATAAATGAATTTGTATTATTTTTATTGCCAGCTCCGATCTGCATTGGACAAGGTTGAGGAGCTGGAGGCAAGTAACAGCCACCTGAACAAACGGCTGGAGAAGATGAAGACGTATCGAGGCACGGCGGCATCACCCTAGTAGCCTCTTAAATCACAGCTAAACCTCCACTGTGCCATTCACTGACTTCTCTGAAGCATGTTGCCGCTTCTCTGTACAGCTTCCCATGATTTTATGATGAGTTCAATACACAAAAAATGCACTGACACTACAATATGACTTTGTGCCATTTGTATTTTATTTATATTTATTTAATGGTTGAGTTCTAGGGTTGAAAAAATAAACAAGGATTTCCTAGGAAGTGTAGAGAAACCTTAGTGAAGCTTGTGATACCTGAAGCTCAAAAGGTTGCAAAGCTTTTTTTCGGGGCTGCTTTAGTATTTGCTGTCAGTTCCGGGGAGTGAGTAGAAAATACTAGTAGAAAATATGACAGCGTTTGTGCTGACAAATTAAAGGAAAATCCAGTCAAGGTGTGTGGGTAAAATATTGGGCAACCACAACTGACAACAAATTCAGTCTTCCTTGGCATAAATACTACAAGTGTCTGGAACTGTACAAGTGGAATGAACACCATTTCTCCTAAAGATATTCCATTAGCTGAGGTTGTAGTTGTTTGATGATGATGGTGGTGGACATTCTAACATTCCAAAATCTCCCATAAATTGGGTTGAGCTTTTTCACCCTCATCAGTGAGGTCCTCATGTCCTGTGAATGGTGGCTTTGCCATCCTGGAAGAGACAACTCTCAACACGATAGAAAGATGATCGTTCAGACAAAACGATCCAAACTCTGCCAGAAGAAGAAACCTTTACTGTTGTCACAAATCCATTACAGCACCGTGAAATTCTTTCTTCACATATCACCAACTTTGGGTCAGAGCACAGAGCAGGCCATGATAAACCAGTCTTGGAGCAGATACGGTTAAGCACAGTGGCAGCTTGAACTCCGATCTTCAGAGGAACAGCCCAGAGGCTTAACCACTTGAGGTACCACTACCAGAAAAGACAGTACCACCGAACCCCTGTGTTTTCCTTCATTTGTCTCTAGTCTGTATATATTTTTCTATTTTCTTCTTTTTTTTCTTCTTTCAAAACACAAGCATTTCCTCAAACAGCACCAAAAGCTCCTGGTCAAGGTCACTCCCTGAAAGAGCCACGAAAACATGCACCATATTATAACATTTAATTCTGCCATATCCATGGTAAGAAACTTTGCTCTTGGATGACAATTTATTCACCTTCAATGCCTCGAATATGAGCTCACTGTCAACCTCGACAATAAACAAAATGAATGCTAAGCACAAAATGCTTGTTTAAATGTTTTCATATAATGTAGAGAGAGAATTTGTGAAAGATTCTCTAAAATAGTGTTTTGCCTGTTTAAAGCCTAAATGGAAATTTTAAGATATATATACACACTGTGCAATAAAATGTTCAGTAATGAACAGTCAAGATTGGTTGTTCCACATCATTTTTACATATTACAGGGCAGAGGCTAAAAAAACAAAACTTCAGCTACAATGTCCACTAGAATTGTCAAAAAGCACAATTAATATAAACAGATATTACAGTTCATTGCTGGTCCTTACTCTTTTCCCCCCTGAAAGACATTTGTATAATTTACTGTTCTGTCCCAGTATCAGTTCCCCATTTGTCATAACCCATGATTCTATAATGATGATCACAAGCTCCTTTAAAAACTTTAAATGAATGAGTTAGATATGTTTGTTCTGCTCTTGCAGCACAGATTTTATATTACCTCACATGGCTCAGCTGTAGTATTGCAGTTCAACATTTTAACTCACAATTTCACTTCATTTCTTGGCTTTACCAATTAAAATGAAGACTCAAATACAACTACTTCTACTGTAGTGTATTTTAATCAATTACACAAATTGTTTAACTTTTTTTTTTTTTATAGCATTTTTATATTTTTAAACCAATCTTCACACCAAAAAAGTCACAAGTCACCAGGGTCTGAAGCTTAGTGTTTATCAGGAACATGTTAAATGAGGTGGCCTACAACCCATCAGTATCTCTATGTTTAATTGATTAGCATGTGAATGTCCCACAGGCCTGGCTGGTTTCTGCACACCAATAAGTTATGTCCTTTAGATTCCAAATCTGCCACAGAACACTCAGTATATCAGACTTTCTTTAATGAAATCCTTTTAGTGCATCACTGGGAAACTGCGATTTTTGTGGCCTTGAGAAAGCATTCCACAGAGATTCTGGCATGAGATACAGGAATGGTCCATGCATATGACATGACTTGTCCATGATCATGGCCTCAGTGCTGACCCTGATGGTTCTGTTCAAAACATCTAGGCTCCGTCCTGCCATTAGAGAACTTGATGGAACTGCTTAAGCTGTTTAGGTACTTTCTGTTCCGTGTCCAGGTTTCACAGACAGAGAGAAATTTAATTAGGTCTCTGATGGTGTTACACAGCTTCTTTGTACAGAAGTAAGAGATTATTCATTATTATATTTTTTCTTCCTTGTTTTGTCGTGATAACCACTTCTTTTTCTGCATAAAAACATGTTCTAGAGGCAGCAAAAGACTGATCACAGACTCATGTGATTAACAACTTCCACATAAGTTTCCGATACTTAAGATGGAGGCTGTGATGTCTGCTTTTTTTTATCGTGTAAAACAATATCGCGACCCTACTGCGGTTAAACCAGACGCTATTTCTGAAAGCACAGTTAAACTGTACCGCGCAAAACCTTTGTTATGTCGAGATAAGGAGAAAACTAAGTCTTTATCACGACAAAACCTTTGCTATATCGAAATGAGAAGAAAATTAAGTCGTTATCACGACAAATTTAGGAAGAAAAAATATAACAATACATTGGCCTCTTAGGACTTCCGTATCTTTGTGTAAGAGGAAATAAAACGATTTTTTCTGAGCCTTGAGTAAGTGAGAATAAACTGGTCCAACGCGCCGTCTACAGGCGTGAGAACTGGTGAATAACTGGCAACCTCTTCAGCCAGGTAAAAAGTCTAGATAAAAACCAAACTAATTGTCTACGTATGGCGTTTAAGCGGCTGAACTATTGCGCGTGTCGGCGCTGGGAGGTATGTGGAGATTTGAAACACATCCCACAGATTAAAGTTCAGCACTCACGGTGGGAAATGGTCACGTGACTGGCGTGTGAGATCATATGACGAGCAAGTAAATAAGCGAGATTTTCAGACTGCAGCGCTAAACGCCATGTATCCCGGATTTGTGTGTGTGCTGTTCGTGTGTGTGATCTCAGCTGCGGATACACAACTGTTGTCTGCTGTAGTTAACCAGCAGACCGGAAAACTGCAGTTAAAGGAGGGCATTCAGGCAGATTTTGTCGCTTTTGCCAACTTCACAGATGACATTGTTAATACGGGGTAGGCCTGTGTACTTGGATCTCAGAAATCTCTCTGGTTGTTGCCTGTTTGTTTTGTTTCCATTCAATTTACCTTTCATTAACCTTTGATAAATTTGTCATTAGACTGTTATTAAATAGACTGACTTCTGCGTGGCTGTTAGTCCCGTAGAGAGACTGCAGACTGTTGCTAGCTCCTCCACAAGCGTTATACCCAGAAATTCTTACTTACTCTGTGCTTAAGAAGAATAGCAAGAAAAATGTACGTTTCAGTTGTATTTTTTTTTAGTTGGATAGCGGGTAAAATAAGCAGCACAAAACCCAATTTAACAGAAATCTGGATTTCTATTTATGTTTTTATTTGAAATTATAATTAAATGAATTTGCGACGGTGGCGATGAAAAATCACATAAGGAAGAACGCTTTAGAGGAACCAACAGAAAAACTCTTCTGGGAGACACTGGATTAATGAGATTTACTACTGTAGTCTGTATTCTGTAGAGTCAGACAGTCTGTACTCGAAGTTATTAGTGCAGAGATCTTTAGAGAGACAGGATAAAGATATTTAAACATCACCCACATTGTAGCCTGTGGGTCTGTGTACTTTTTGGTAATTGAAATTCCGAACTAATTATTTTTTTTCTGTCCTTTTCAGGTGGTCATACCTAGAGGTTGTAACAAATGGCAAGTACAATGACACACTGCAAGCTTACGCTGCTGGAGTTGTGGAGGGCAAGATCACCTCGCAGGTATTTATATTTTATCCCAAAATGAACACAAAACAATCTAGACACAGATCAATTATTAGTACCAATTACTAATAAGTAAACGTCCATTACATATTCTTTACAAATATGTGGCTTAATAGGATATTTAATTCTGTTCAAAATTCTAGTGCGTGTTAAAGAAAGCACTAGTTTGTTGTGCAACTAGTTTTTAGAAAATTCTTTTACAAATAAATAATCCAATTTATATTAATAGCACAGTAATTCTTGACTAAGACTTTGCATCTACATAGTGCCTTTCTGTTTTTTTTAAATTTATAACAAACCTAATACTATTACTGTTATATTATTCATGTAATGAAATAATTCATGTTAGTATTTTAGTAGAATGAATTGAATTGTGTTTCATTGAACACATGAGGGCTGGTTCATGCGTCTGTGCTGAATTGTGTTTGAATATCTTTATGACAGTGGAGAGAGGGGGTTTATGGTAGCTTAACTTCCAGAGGTGCACAGACAGGTCATAGTGCACACCTCCAAGATCCAGTGCGCTGTGTATACAGTACTGCTCTTCATGTAAAACAGACAGCTTTTCATATATCAGCTGTTTATGATGTTCTCATGAGGCCTTCAATAGACAATGCAAAGATGAACTATGGGCAGATTTTTTAGAAGATGTAAAGGAGACAATAGAGTTAACGTTTTCTGGTGAGATGAACTAATTTTCTGATTGGGTTTGTATTTATAAGGCTGTATTTTTCAGGATCTTTACACTCACTCTCTCCTGATTTCTTTCACGCTTGTTCTCTCACACAATCTGTGTGTGTGTGTTTGTGTGTGTTTGTGTTTGTGTGTGTGTGTGTGTGTGTGTGTGTGTGTGTGTGCGTGTGTGAATGTTAGCTCATCTATAAGCACTGGATGAACACACTGATGGGATATTGTGGATCATATGACCAGGGCTACTGTAAACGTCTGAAAGAATACATTACTGCTAATCTACAGTGGGTGGAAGAGCAAATTGAGAAAGCTGCAGAGTCGCCTTATTGGCATCAGGTACATCGGGTTAATTTCTTGTTTCAATGATTAGTAATAGGCATTTGAATTCAGTGGAATTCATTGGAGCTCATTCTCCAAAAGATTCATTCTTATACGTTGCCGCAATAACACACCACAACTCATCTATCTATCTATCTATCTATCTATTTATCTATCTATCTAATAATTGGCAAACATTTAGGTTGCCTTATAATGAGAGAAATGACATTTTTTAGCAGTGAGAGCAGTGAAATCTGGTGTATATGTTGTCATATACAGTATGTTGTAATACAATAGTGCTGGCGCACAGCTGTGAGGGATGTGTGATTACTCATATTACTAGCATTCATCTGTGAGAATGATCAACAAAAGTTCTCATCTGTCATCGTCCTGGCAGTCATCGTGTCCTACTGAAGCTGCTTGTTCTACTCGCCCAATGTCACGTGACTCCTGCCCTGCGATGCAGCTGCAGCCCCTGCTGAATGAAACGGATGCATGTCACTTCATAACTGTAGGGTCCAGCGTCTGACTGAACTAAATTTGTACTAGAGATGTTTTTTTTCACACTAGGCTACTTGAAAGGTTGGATCAAATTACCTCAAGGGCTGGGTTCCTGGCTGCCTATTGAATAGTTCAGACATAGTGTAACATCATCATCTGCCCCTTTTCCCAACCACTGGAGGGATCCCTCACCAGAGTGTTGATTCATTTCAGGTTAAGGCTGAAAAGTCAAGGCTGAATTTCACTGGAACAAAGAATGGCCAACCCTGAACAGCATAAGGGAGCTGCAAAGGTTCTTAGGATTAACAAACTTTTACCAATGATTTATCAAAGACTATAGCATTGTGGCTGCACCTCTCACATCCCGTCTTTGAGGCAAGCCCAAAAACTCCACTGGAACAATTCTGCAGAGATGCCCTTCGAGCACCTTAAACTGAAATATCACTGCACCCATCTTCACTGCCCTTACCCCAAAATACCTTTCGTCATAGAAGTGGATGCCTCCAGTTCCAGGGATAGGAGCAGTGTTGTCCCAGGGTCACGTTAATCCCGCTAATCTCTTTCCCTGTGCATTCTACTCTTGCAAAATCACCCTTGCAGTGGGGGTGACATCAGGAACAGAGAGCTGCTATATATAACGAAGCTTTAGAAGAATGGCAACATTCACTGGAGGACTCTCCATATCCCTTTCAAGTAATCACTGACCACAAAAATCTTGAGGTATCTTAAGAATGCCTGGCCACTTTTCAGAGTGTTATCAACCCCCTTTGTTCCCCTGGTCAGGAGACTCATCTGACTTACCCGGGTGTGAACAATTAGTTACGAAACTGTGTGGGGAGCGTGCCCATGTTTGCCTCCAGAGGGCTGTTAGCAGCGTCTGTAGGCCAACCGCCTGAGGTGACCCCAACCACCCTACCATTGAGGCCAGGCCACCAACAAAAGATCTCAATCTTAAATTGCCCCATTGCAAACTCGGCCCAGATTTTGCGACAGATCAATTGTCACCTACTGTCTCCAGCTTGTACGTTCTTAATCTCCATAAACCAATGCACACCAACATTTTCTCCTATATAATCTCTGTTCTCCTTCAGGTCCATTTGTCTCTGCTGCAGCTGAAGGGTCTGGAAGATGGCTATAATGGAAAGTGTACATTTCCAGACACAGGGCTCTACTTTAACCCCTTAGGATTTCTGTGAGTGGGTTGTAAAACTTTGTTCTTCTCCAAGTTAATCATTAACACCTTGATCTCAGAACTCTGTTTACTATTTAGTCAGTAACAATCAGATCATTTGAAATTCATGAGAACGCGGCCACAGAACCACAATAAATTCTGCCGATAGATCAGCTCTTGGCTAACACGTGTCTTCTAATAAGGCTGAAACCTTAGATGAAAACTTTTGTACCAGTTTCATCAGTCAGTTTTTGGAGCTAAAATTAGCTAGTTTTAGTCTACAGTAGTTTCAATTGACAAATGTGGAGAAATATTAGTCTTGAACATTGATTTTCTTTTTAAGATTTCAAACAGGAAATTAATTTATTTCTAGTATTTCTGTTCAGGTATACCAGAAATCTTTTATAACTACTATCACCATTGGTGGTCCTGTGCAGACCTTTCAGATCAGTGTTGTGAGTTTGTCAAATTTTTGGTAGTGTAATTTTGTCAAACATGTGATATGGCTGTCCTCTGTAGTATTTGTAGTAGTAAATTTATGCTACACATTTTCAGCTTGCCCAGTGAGTTGAACATATTTGGTCACTCGGCAGAGTAGCGTGTAGCATTGGGATATAGAGAGACGTGTTTTTTTTTTTGTTTTTTTTTTGTTTGTTTTTTTAAATGGAGAAAAGTGTAATATCTGGCAGCATCGAGTGATGAAGTAAATATACTGTAATGTACCAGTGTTTTTGTTTTCAATTCATGGCCCAGACTTTTCCAGATGGGTGGAGATTTGGAGGATTTGGAGGCTGCACTGAACAAATCCAGTCAATCACGTACAGTTGGATCTGGATCCTGCTCTGCTCTAATCAAACTCTTGCCGGGTAACAAAGAGCTTCTTGTCTCACATGACACATGGAACAACTACCAGTCAATGCTGAGGATTATGAAGAAATATCTTTTTTCATTCCGTACATCTTTGAAAGGTAAATCTCTGTTTTAATCAGTTAAACATTCTTATAACGGCAGCTCGACTGAGTTTAAACATTTCTTTCACCGCTTGTTTCTGCAGATCAGACGTTGATAGCTGGAAATACTCAGGCTTTCTCCTCTTACCCCGGCTCCATCTTTTCAGGAGATGATTTCTACATTCTCAGCAGTGGCTTGGTAAGATGCTGCTCAGGTTTGCATTCAGATAATGATGCAGATTATATTCCTGTGAAGCTTCTTTGTGACAAAACACAATAGTGTCCTTTGCTATACCAAAAAAAAATAATTAAATTGAATTAAATAAGGAAGTGCAGTTTGGTTGGCATAAAAATGGCACAATTATATGTAAACAGATCTCACTTTAGGAAATACTAATCATTCCTCAATAATGAATGTGAACGCAGAAGTCCACACATGTACAAGAAATAAAGTTAGAGTCACAATTTCCTTCTTATTGTATGCCTTGAGGGACAGTCTTGTCCAATCAGCAGTAAGAATTCCATTCAATTCCAATCTATACTTCCCTTTTCCAGTTTGTTGTGTTTTCTGATTTGTTATTCTTTTTTACACGTCTCTTCCACCATAGGTTACACTGGAAACCACAATTGGCAACAGTAACCCTGACCTGTGGAAGTTTGTGAAGCCTCAAGGCTCTGTCATGGAGTGGCTGAGAAACATTGTGGCAAACAGACTTGCTCGATCTGGGAAGGAGTGGGCCGAAATTTTCAGTCATTACAACAGCGGAACGTAAGGAGCACACAAATGTACACACTGATTATCAAGAATGAGTCACCGCATGAATCGGTTTCTTTTGCTAAAAAAATGTTTTCTGTCTCACAGCTAAGAAAACACTGAAGTTGCAAATTTTGATGTAGGATTTTTTTTTTTTCTTTATTCTTTAGGTACAACAATCAATGGATGATAGTTGACTTTACGAGTTTCATTCCAGGTAGACCAAGTCTGAAGAAAGGCTTGTTAACTGTGCTTGAGCAAATACCGTAAGTGAATCAGAACTTGTATTCAGAATTTGTCCATGTATGGTACTACTAGATAGAAATAATCATTTGCTATGACCAGTACAGACAAATGAGCTATCATTACTGAGCCAAACATATGTTGTGATTAACCAGTTTGCACTTCTGCAGCTGTTATACTTAAGAACTGTTTATAAAATATATAGAAAAAACATAAAAATTATTTTTAGGAATAATTCTCCGAAGTTTTTTAGTCATACTGGCGCTGGTGTTGAACAGAAGTTTATAACAGTATTTCCTTCGTACTTAATATCTTTCCTTTCCAGGGGGATGATCCAGACTGCAGATAAAACTGAAGAACTCTATAACACCAGCTACTGGGCCAGCTACAATATTCCGTAAGCACTAGAGCTCAATATCTATTTCTGTATTCATAGAGAATTCCTTTCAGTAATCAGAAGATTGCCAAACTCCTCATAGAGAGTGAGGAGAGTAAGAGATTGATCCCATCAACAGCATGATTCATCTATAACTAGAACACATTCTTTTGTCCTCATATGTAAATAATAAGGACCAACATCCCAGTGTGCCAGAGCAAAGACACTGTCTTAGATCTGCAGTATTGAAGAGACGTGTTAATCACCCAGTCCCCACGTTATCCAGTATCATCACCACCCCTGGTCAGATGTCCTCCACCTCTACAGCCTTCCCTCTTTCACTAACAGTCATAACCACAGTTTCAACCACACAGATGGATTCCAAAACAACAGAGATTTCTGGCATGATCACTAGATTAAAGAGTTCACCAGAGTTTCCCTTTCATCAATAAACAATATCCACAGTTGATATCAATACTTCAGTTGCTCAGCAGAGCACATACATGATTTTTTGTTTGATACATGATGCTACCTTGATAACATCTTGACGATACCCAAAAGTCTTTTCTCAAAGTCTCTCTAAACTCCTCCTGCCACAGTTGGCAGTGAGTTGGTCAGGCAGGTAGTGAGCCCACATGATGCTTCCCTGATGCTTCCCAGAGCAGCCAAACTATTTTTAAAATGAAAACACAGACAATCGTGGACACTGTGTCAAAAAATGTTATGTAAAAATATAACGTACACTACTCAATATATAAAAGTGCAGTAAAAGGAAGGTTGATTGACAGGTGACTGAGTATTTATTAAGATGTTCCCATGGCTTTCCATTTACAGCTGTCCTCCACTCACACCGCACTGAATAATTCATCAAGCTTGTGGCATCGTGTTATGGAACAGTGCCGCTAACCGCTAAAAAATGAAACTCTCCCATTATTATAGGTGACAGATGATGTGATTTATAACACACAATATGGTGGATGGATCGTTCCTCTAAATAGATGATTATACAAAGCTGTTGTGTTTAACAACACGAAAAACCATTAAACATCACATTGTGCGGCAGCTGTACTTTCTTTTTTTTTTTGTACTTGTTTTAGTGGGAGTGGAGAACAAGAACCTCCTCCAGCACAAATATCCATTGTTTGAACCATGTCTGTTGTGCACATTTAATAAGTTCCATGTAACTGATTTTATTATTTTTTTTATTTAGCTTCATGCTATACAACTACTAAACAAATCATTTGTGAAGTCTAGGAACTGCCTTTTCTTTGCTGTTTTTGGTTTATTTGTGTGTCTCTAAGAGATTAGATTCTGGTTCATAAAACAACTCCAGTTTGCTATGTTTGAGCATTTTCACCACAAATGATAAAATCTCTTAATTTCTCCTCAGCCTCTTTTTACAGAGGTCATGTATATTGTGATATTAATAATTCATAATCTAAAGCCCGGCTCACACTGTGAGACTTTGGCCACGATTTGGTTGTCTGAGACAAATTTTGAAAAGATTTCTAGAATCCTACAATAAAACTGCAGATACATTTTGGATCCCATATATATATCATAAAGTATTCTGTATATTATAATGTGCATTTTTATAAAATATTAAATAATTTGTGCTCTGGTTGTTTTTAGGTATTTTGATGAGGTGTTTAATGCGAGTGGTTGTCAAGATCTGGTGAAGAAATATGGCTCATGGTTCTCCTTTAGTGACAATCCAAGAGCTCAAATATTCCGCCGCAACCAATCCATCATTACTGACGTGGAGTCCATGATACGTTTAATGAGGTACAAACCTACTGTGACATCACATCCTGTCTGATTTCATAAGATGAGAGACTAAATTATCACTCTTCCTTCAGCCTGTAATTAATTAATTTCTCTCATAACTCAATTAA
This sequence comes from Bagroides melapterus, assembly GCA_028566695.1. Taxonomy (NCBI): domain Eukaryota; kingdom Metazoa; phylum Chordata; class Actinopteri; order Siluriformes; family Bagridae; genus Bagroides; species Bagroides melapterus. Next base: position 4,346,774 of record JAOTRN010000048.1, read on the forward strand.
TTACTCCCATCTTTCTTACAGGTACAATAACTTTAAGAATGACCCTTTGTCCAAGTGTGATGGCTGCATCCCAGCCCAAAATGGCGAGAATGCAATCTCTGCACGATCTGACCTGAACCCAGCTAATGGCACATACCCTTTTGGTGCTCTTAAACAGAGGCCTCATGGTGGAACAGACATGAAGGCAAGAAATGAAAAATGTCATATTTAAAGATAAAAAAAAATCTATTTCTCTTTTTAAAATGTCATATTTAGGGGAACCATAGACAATGTTTTTATAGGTCTGACAGCCAGAGAACACTGAAGGTCTTTTCAAGGAAAGAATGTTGTGTCCTAATCATAACTCTCTGAAGTCATTCAGAAATCTTGTGAATTATTTTTAGACAGCAACCTGTGAGGGATGTTCTCAGTGTGTGATTTTGACAGCTTTTCATGATATCTTTTAAATGTCTAAGCATTTTATGTCTGTCTCTTTTTTTCAGATGACATCCTATGGCTTATTCAGGCAGTATGAGATGTTAGCAGTTAGCGGTCCAACATGGGACCAGGTGCCTGCTTTTGAATGGAGCACATCTCCTTACAGCAGTTTAATGCACACAGGTCACCCAGACCGCTGGGATTTCCCTACTGTACATGTCAGGTGGTCTGACTAAAAGAAATATTCTGTCATATCATATATCATTGGGCAACCTAAGGTTTCTTTGTTTCTCTTATAAGGGGGTCAATATCTTCAGCATATTGTTGCGTTTCTGTTATTATCAGGTATAAATACACAAAATACCTCAGAACAAGTGGTCCCTTAGATGAGAAATGCCATTCAGCCATGTTGCTATAACTTTAAATTTAATGTCCAAATGTGTTATATTTACATGTCCAGATCAAAACTTGCATTCAGTAACTTGTTTATATTTCAGTCTGAACAAAGCATTGTCATAGAAATAACATGTTCCTAAACTGTCCTGGCTTCACAAGCCTTACTGTGCAGGTTTTAATTTGAGATTTATAAATAAATTAAAAAACAAAACAAAAAAAAACACCATTTCAAAAATTTTATTTGCACACTGTAATCTGTGGAGTGTCTTAAGATTGTCTATTTTATGTTTACTGTGTTGTATCTGTACCTAAACCTGAATAAACAGCAAATTCTTTTTGAATTTCTCTTGACTTTACTTGAAATTCTTTAAATATATATAAATATCACCTCTTTTTCATTAAAAAAAAAAAATTCTTCAATATTATGTTCATTGGAAAGCATGGCTTTTCCAAGACGTTATCTAAATGAGCACTAACAACTGTATAATTTTTTTCAGTTTGAGGTTAGTATAGGCAACTTGGCATTGGTGAGGGTACTAACTGTTGCCTCCATGTAATGTTTTTGGCCCGTGAATTGGATTGTAACTGCACCAGTGGATACTGAATACCCCCATCTCCACGTGTCAACACGTCTCGCCTCCACCTCTGTGAATGTCTTGCAATTACTCTAGTTACTATTTACAGACCCCATGGCTATGTTCTGAATTCCTCTGTGAATTGTTGGATTTCATCTAAATCTTGTTGTTTATTTACACAAACATCTATTTTGGAGATTTTAATATTAATTTTGATAACTGTCCAGAAGGTCCTATGAGACAGTTCATGCTAGATGAAGTAGGGGTTAATCAGAATGTAATGGGTCTCGTTCATGAAGGTGGCCATATTCAGAATAAATATAAAACATATAGTCACATGTCTTCACCCTCAAGCTATCTCAGGCCATTATCTTATCTCATTTAAAATTTGTCTTAGACATAATATATGGACTTTACTATGTTAACAGAACATCATCATCCATGATTGAATCACCGTCTGACCCCACAGATCTGGATCAAGCAACTGATTACTCAAGGTTTTGCTACACCCTAGATAATATAGCACCACTTAGAAGGAAAATATTTAGAGAGAAAGATCTAACACCCAGGTACAATGACCACAAACATACACCTACCTTACAGCAGACCACTAGGATATTAACTAAATTGGTCATGCTTGGGTTAGGGTTAGGGTGGAAAGCTTTATGAGCTAAAGGAAACCTCTTAGTACTGCTAAATCAGCCTCTCAAATTGAAGATTTAATGCTACATCTTTATTTTATACAGTAATTAAAACATTAACAAGGAATAAAACGACTGTCAGAAAAATGCACACCATCCATGTGTAAGATCAATGACTTCATGAATTATTCAAGGGCAAAATTTCAGGCAAAAACTCAGAGTATTAATATATAACCAGACAATTCTAACTAACCCTGTACATGATAACGATATTACTCTTTAATGCAAACAGAATTCTTCACCCTAATTACAGTGCATTGCTGATCCCCCTTAAATAATATCACAAGCTCCTTCAAAAACTTTGAATGGATGAAGATATATTTGTTCTGGTCTTGCAGTAAATATTTTAGTCTACCTCACATTTCCTAGTTGTAGTACTGCAGTTCAAATTTTCACCATTTTTTAACCCACAAGTTTTTTTCTGAGCCTTGAGTAAGTGACAATAAACTGTCCTCTAACACGCCATCTACAGGCATGAGAAGTAGAGGCACTGGTGAATAAGTTTAAGTGGCTGAACTATTGCTTTTGTTGGTGCAGGGTGATATGTAGAGATTTGAAACACACGCTACGTATCTAAAAGTCGCTCCTACAATATGTGCCGTTAGTTTAACTGTGCTTTCAGAAACAGCAGCTGGATTAACAGCAGTAGGGTCACTATATTGTCTTTGAGGACAAAGATGCAGACATCACAGCCTCCTTCTTAAGTGTGTGACATTTACGTGGAAGTTAGCAATCGCATGAGTCCCTGATCAAAGTAAAAGCACATGGGATCAATCTATCTATCCGTGACGCTGCGATATTGCGCTTTTGCTACCTCTGGAACATGATCATGAGAAAATGAAAGAAAATGAGAAAGTGAAGTCATCATGACTAAACAACTTTTGAACCAATAGAAAAACTCTTTATCTCAGGATTAATGAGATTATACGTTTTTTAATAAAGTATATCTCTATCTATCTATCTATCTATCTATCGATTCTTCTAGTGTAATGTCATCATCAACCGCCTGTCCTCCCAACCACTGGAGGGTGCCCTCCGGTGAGAAGTAGTGCTATGCTGCAGGAAACGAGAGCAGCACCTTCCTGAGTGGGATGGACACCGTCACTTCCTAACAGGCCAGCCTTGCCCTCAAAAATGCTTCAATTAACTAAGAAGCTCACATTGATCTCAGAGCACCATAAGCTGCTATAAGATACATCACCACACCACATTGGGATGGGGCCTGAGCATACTACAGAATCAGTCATTGCCATTGCTACACACCTCTACAATATTACTCTTAGTAACCTCTGAAAGACGAAGGCGAATATCATTAGCTCCTACCTTTGAGTACCTATGCTTGCCTAGAACCCTAAGACTACCTGCTATGTCAGGTGCCTTGGCTCCTGGAATACACCTAATCAGTGCCGCTGGAGCCCCTAAAGGACTAGCTAATTTCACATGCCTTAAGATTGAGTCTCCTATAACCAGAGCTCTGAGATTAAGTTTCTCAGTGAGTGCTTCACAGAAGAGAGCAAACCTGTTAAACGTGACGCGGAGGGGATTGGTGCTACAGTACTGTGGGCCTTAGCTTTGGCTTTGCTGCTGAGCCTTCACCTAGTCACCCCACTGTGAGGGCTCTTATGCCGGAGTTGGGGGCTTACTAACTCTGCTTAAGGCATCCAGATTTTCCCAAACAGGAACTACACTACTATCGCTATCGATAATCCTCTGTAGTGTGAATGCACTCCTCTAAAGCTGAAATCTTTTCTGTCAGAGAGCTAACTAACAGCATATCACAAGTAAATCACAAGCATATCACAAGTAAACTTAATGCTAATGACATAGGAAGAATTGCTAAACATCCTGCAACTCTCACACTGGACAAGCTGAATGTTTGCCATATAAAATGATTATGTATCGTTGACTTGAATAACATCTGAATATATCTGCTAGCTGTTTGAAGACAAGAAACAAAAAGAAAAGTATTTGAGCACCAGGGATTGGTGCCTGATCATTACCTTAGTATGCACAACATTACCTTGGTACAAGGCCTGATCATACAAAGGATGTTTCACAAAGTTGTGTTTTAGGCCCACTGCTTTTTCCTTTATATAGTATATGCCACCTCAGGGCAAAATTATTAGCCAGATATTACCCAGATGTTCTTGGACATATAGTGTTTGGGTAAACAGGGATTTTTGGATGTTACAATATTTGACCTTATAGTAAACAGTAGAAAGGATTTTTGTTATAATCACACTCAGTGTCACACAGGTGAGGATGAGAAAAATGAGTTACCACTGTTGCCTCTGGCTTGCTCATTAGGGATACATTTTTAAATTTATATTCTCAATTTATATTTTTGCTTTATGACAACATTGTTAAATAAAACTGACTTGAACTGAACAAATCCCCACAAACAAACTAACAAAACAGTTAAACCTTCCCAGAAGAGAGCAGGTTATTATAACAATAAAAGTGGACTAAATCTGGAATGGGATGTTAAAAATGGATGGTTTTCCTTGCCACTGTCGCCCTCGGCTTGCTCATCAGGGACAAACTGAGTCACTACTCTCACTTTCCAT
>JAOTRN010000048.1:4426636-4440606 GCA_028566695.1 Bagroides melapterus
TCACCTCAACGTTCTTTCCGTCTCTTTCTTCCTTTAACTGCTTCTAACTAAAACGGTAGCATGTTTTCTGCTCGTGGTTCACGTTGTACTGCTGCTCGTGGGTTCACAGGCAGATGAGCGGCACCGCAGGAACGTGCAAGGCTCCCCGCAGGCCGCCGGGGCTCAGAAGCAGCCTCCCGCCGTCCCGCCCCGCGCCGAAACCTATTCCAACGGGAGCGCCTCGGAGTCGGCCCAGCCTGCCATGCACCGCCCCGTGGAACCTCAGGTAACCACGGTAACACGTCACCTTAGGTACAGATATCCACCGTACATAGCTGAATGTGATGAAGTTACTTCACTGGCTGCAAGCAGTAACATTCACCTGATGTGCTGGAAATCGTTCTAGAACTTTCTGTAACGGTTCTCTACTGAGGTCAGTATGAGGATTCTTCTGGATCACAGTAACGCTGGTCTGAGAAGAATGTCTGCAGTCAAATCCTTCCTAAATAGATGGCGTTTTCCACACGTTTTACATGCAGAATAAATTTACCACCTAATAAAATAAGGCTTTGTGAAAAACCCGGTGTTTAGGAGGAAAATTAGTGCCACTGATTAGTGACCTTTAACCTCGTACTGACCCCATTCCCTAGAGCATACTGTTTGATTTCTCTTTCCAGAGCTCTTCTTTTTGCCATTCTTTCCCTAACACTCTATGATCCACATCTCCTCTCTTCTTCTGAGAGTTTCTTCACTTTCATGCTGAGAAAGAGGTTTTTATTTTCCATATTTGATTCCTGGCCTGAAGTTCAAGTACTCCAGCACGTTTAACGTGAATTCTGCAGTGTGATCAGAACAGACAAGACAAACTCTAATCTGTAGATGGTTCCTTATCTTTTATATTTAAAGAAAAATCCATATAGCACTTTTAACAAAGTAGATAAATTCCAGTTGGAAGTTACATATAGATTGTTTAGTTTTTTTCCTTTTTCCAGTGACTGGAATAGTTGTGTGTGGGCGTCATGGGAAAGCGTACACAAACTGAATGTCTTCTTACTGTATTGCTTCACTTTTGTGGATTTTTCTACGCTGTGAGTCAATCTCAAGCGTGACTCATCCTGCCAACTTCAGCGTTCGAGTCTAACGCGTGGAATCTGTGACGTAGTCGAGTTTAGTAAGAGTTCGTAGATTTCTGTTCTCCGTGCCGTTTTATGGCCGTCGCTTTTTCCGTTCTTTTCTTAGTACAGGGGAAATGTTGTGTAATCACACGTGCACCACAGGTTTAATTCAATAAAAAACAAACAGCTGGAGTATTTCTTCAAATAGTATTTCTTTTCCTAGTGATTATGCTAACATTTCTAATTACATACACTTCAGTAGGCCAAGTTAACATCATGAGATTTCTACCACCTACTAACTACCTTTGACTTCGTCCTCAGCTTCATCCTCATGCTGTTCACTGAAAGTATCTGTGTGTACTTCACTCTCTTTCTTGCTCTCTCTGGTAGTTTGGCCGTTAGTAAAGATGTAGGGGTTCGTAAGTTCGCTTTCTCTTTGCTTGTTCTCTTAACATCCTCTTTCCAGCTGCAGATCTCACTGCTGCACACACGTCTTTCTTTTTTTTCCCTCTTTCTCTTCTTCCTCTTCTTCCTCAGCTGGGGTCTCTTTCGGCTCTGTCGGTTTAAGAACGTGAACCTCTGTGTCCTCTGTGGTTTATTATTTACTTCACTTTTGCTGTATCTCTTGTTTTCTTGTAAATGTCTCTGGCACGTTCTACAGAACCGGTGTGGTGATGATACACTTACAGTAACAGAAAAGAAAACCAAAAACAAACAAACAAACAAACCCAATCCTGTGATTTTTGCACCTCGACTTCTCCTGCTAGCCCATTGTCTTTTGAGTCGTTCATCCTTCATCTTTTTTCCCCTTCATTTAACTGATTTCTTATTTCTGTGTGTTGCATTTATTGGTCATTTTGTAAATTTACACTCCATTGCTTGTATTTTTTACTCTAAATTGTCAGTAGTTGCACAGATCATTTGTATATTGTATATTATATATTGCTTATTCAACATTTGCCATCTTTCACTCTAATCCAGTTCATCATTTCTCACATTCTGGTACTTCTGCATTCATGTTCTGTGTTATTATAAAGTAAACGCACCTGTTTGGTTTGTTTTTGCATTTTTTGTTGTTGTTGTCATTGTTTTGTCACTCATACCTCGTAACTCGTTCTGTTTTCTTCATCCCCACAACACCTTTTCATTTCTGTCCTGTCTCCTCCTCCTCCTCCTCCTCACCATGCTTCATTGCTTTGTGCCTCTGGAAAGGTGCAGTGGTCCCAGGTAGCTGCTCTAAAGAGCAGCTCGGTTGCTCCTCCCTCCATCTCCCGCTCGCACTCGTTCAGCGAGTCCGCTCCCTCGCTCGGTCACGTTCGTGCCCAGCAGCACCCACCGTGCCCCGAGCCGCCACCCCACTCGCACGAGGAGCCTCCGCGGGTAAGCACGGGCCCAGATGACTCACACTCTCTCTGCGTAGGTGGTTATTGCACCAGCGTGGCCCAGCTGTTTCTTGTTTGGCTGTTATGCTGATATAAAAGCAACTTTGAGGGACTTTGATCTTGTTGATCTGCAGGAAATTAATAATTCAAGGGTTAACGTTGTATTTGTCACATCAGTCCAAACACACACACATATATACATACGCAGTATGCATCACCGAGTGTCCCTGCATGTCTCCCTGGAAGGTTCCGGTAAGAACGACCTCCAGGTCACCAGTACTCTCTCGCCGTGAGGCGCCTCACCAGGGCGGCACACCGCAGAGCAACCTGTCAGCTCAGAAGAATGTCGGAAGGTACGTGTGAATCGCCGTGTGTGTTGTGAAAGTGTGTGTGCATGTGTTGTATAGGGATCACACACTCAACGCTGTCTCCATAGTAACACTGATCCACGACTGCTCTGGGAGCGGGTAGAGAGGATGGCTCCCAGGCCCAGCAGCAGCAGCTCATCAGGGTCTAGTTCCACATCCAGCAACTCTAACACTGGGTCAGGAGAGAGGTTCAGACCACGCAGTGAGTACACACACACACACACACACACACCATACATGCCACATGCTACACAAAGCACATTCATTAAAAAAAGATTAGGGAAATATAATTTATGTATGCACGTGTTGAACCGAATACAAGGTGCAGGGAGACGAACACATACAAAGCATCGTAGATACTAGCCAATCAGCAGCTAGGTAAACTGTTAATGCTCTGTGATTGGCTACGTTTAAATTTATATTACTAATTTGATAATTTCGCATTTAGCATGAAAACCTGTAAATTGCCATGAAATTAGTCGTAAACACTAGGATTTTGCAAAGATTTTTGGGTAAACCATGTGACTGACCAGTATGAAGACCAGAGAGTTGTCTTTGGGAGAAAATCAAGTCATTTTTAAAAGCTTGTGAAAATCAGAGGCGCATTGAACAAGCATCAGGCAAATGCTTTACAGCAATCTGGATTGGCCTGAAAATGGAACCCCACTGGTGTACTCGCAACCTGACATGAAACAGGTCAGCCAATAAAAACAACAGAGGCTGATAACAAACATTACGAGAGCTGTGAAGAATAAACCCTGAAAGTAACAGTGACATCATCAACAACCTGCACAGGGCGGTGACGAAGCACTCACCATCTGACTTTCAGAGAAAACTTCAAGAGCAGAAATATAGAGACCAATACCACAAGATGTAAAGCCCTCAAGAGCAGTAAGAATGAGAAGGACAGATTTTTTTTAAAAAAAAAGGAAAAGCAAAGAAGAAAATAAACCTGTGAAAGTGATAAAGTGTGAAGGAAGAAAGAATCTGCTCATGATCCAAAACACGTACATATATCTGCTCCCAGAATGTACTCTGTTAATGACGTAGTCTAGAGCTCTAGATCATGTCATGGGATTCAGCAGCAACACTTGTATCTCCTTCTGCAGCCTCGTCTAAATCTGAGGGCTCTCAGCAGCGGCCAGAGCACGCAGCCAAAAAAGCAGAGGAGAAGAAGGATATAGCTCGTCCTGGTCGTCCTGGGGTGGTGAGAGCTTTAGCGACTGTGGATGTGTGTGTATGAGTGTTTGTGTAGCTTAGCCATGGTTTGCACTCTGATTTCTGTTTTGGAACCTGTTGGTGTTTGTTGTGTTTTGTTTCCATGTTTGTCTGTGATGATCTGCTGTGGACTGTGGGGTCATTCTGCCATCCTCTGCTGTGGTTCTTGTAGGCCGAAGTGGTAAGCATGTGACGGATTAAACCTCGAACAAGGATCTTTTTTCTGATCAACTCTCTTACTAACGGCTCGTTTCTTGCTAACAATCCACGTTCTTTCTCAGTGCTTCACCCTGGCATCACGTAACTACACTAACTGAACACTAACTGATCACTTCCTGTTCTCAGATTGCTCGTGCTCATACAGCTGAACCGCGTGACCTTATTGGAGGCTGTCAATCATCTACTACAGTTCTTTCTTTTCTATTTCTTTTTGCTTTTTATGCCTGTCTCTTTTTCTTGTTCACATCAGTCACCCCTTTCATCCAGGGTGTGTTACAAACTAAACTCTTAACCTTGAACGGCAACTAAGAAACGTTAAGGCGGGGAAAGCAAAGAGAAACCGAGGGGTTCGGTGCTAATGATGACATAAAACAATCAGATCTCTGTAGTGACTAAGGAGAGAGCAACAAGAGAGTGAAATGAGAGAGCTTGAATGGATTTGAGGAGCTGTACCATGTGTCCTGTCTGTGTTTAACTCTCGGCTACTCACCTGTAGGATTTGACCGCGCTGGCCAAAGAGCTGCGTGCTGTGGAGGATGTGAGGCCACCACACAAGGTCACCGATTACTCTTCCTCTAGCGATGACTCGGGAACCACCGACGACGAGGATGACGAAGAGGTGGATCAGGAAGGAGGAGAGGAGTCCACCTCAGGGCCGGAGGACTCGCGTGGAGGGTGGGATCACCATAACACCTTTTTCACCAACAACATTTACTGCTAGCTTACGTTAATTAGCTAATGTTAATAGCTAATGCTTAATTAGCTAAGTAGTGTAATTTTTAGTATTGATCTACATTGTTAATGGCTCTAATTATGGTATTAACAATGTTAATTGTTTGTCCGACAGCTCGTCCAGATTAAGCAACGGTGAGACGGAGTCTGTGAAGATGATGGTTGTCCATGAAGATGGTGATGATGCCTCCTCCACCCCGTGCAAGGACAGCACTCTAGTTGTGCGACAGGTGATTTACACACACATGAAGCTGAAAGTTATTCAGACAAAACTAGTGACTGTGAGATTTGTTGTGTGTGTATATGCCACAGAATGTGAGCTCTTATTCTCCTTATTCAGCATAAACTGTGTACCACTGATGTCGACACCTGCCACATTTCACTATTCATTTCATCTTTATTTCATTATTTCATTTATATTTACGTTGTCAATGTTTTTTTTCCTTATTTGCCTTCTAAGTATTTTTCACTGATGAAAATAGTCGTAATCAGAAAGGATCAAATCTGATCATCCACTTGTTTCTTCACATTAGTTTATAGTAGCTTTTTGTAGCTCTGCCCATGATGATTAATCTCAGATTACTTTATATACTGTCCAGCACCACGGTCACTGCTGTTGAATTGATCTAGCACGTTTGATTAGTCATATTACTGAAATTTGGGTTCAAATTAAATTGTTAAATAATTTCACTGAAGTTGTTACGTAATTAGTTTTTTTTTTTTTTTTATGTTAGCTAATCGTACATTGTTTGGTTCAAGCGTTGTTCTTCTTTTTTTTCTAAAGACATCTTGTTCAATCCTTCTAATTTACATGGTTTAAAGCTTTACACATTTGTGATGAGCAACAATTTAGAAATTTCCTCTAGCTGACTGACAGCTGGCTCCTCTCAGTGCCCAGACCACCACAGACAATCAGCCTCTTCTCAATTCCAGAGTGCAGGTGATGTAAAAAAGCGCCCAGTGCCCACACCGGCCCCGAGCTTTAGTGACCGGAGCGACCGCAACGGCTATTCGGGCCGAATTCACCTCTTGCCCGACCTGCTCCAGCAGAGTCAGCCCTCGCCCCCTTCTTCCTGCCCTTCCACCCCCTCCTCCACATCTTCATGCCACAGCAGTCCTGCCCTGTCCCCTCTTGCTACCCCGGACAGACTGCCCTGCCTTATGGAGGTATGTCAGTGCACCTCTCTGTCCTGGCTGATTAACAACTCAGATAACTTCCCCTAAGAATAACCATGTGGAACCTGTAGTGTAGTTCTCTCTCCTTCATCTTCTAGATGCTGGCTTCATGATAACACTTTCCATAGGGCTCCTAACACCTCCTCTAGGAAAACTGACCTCCGCTACTACCTAGCAAGTCCTTCAGCTTTATAGCATCATGTATTTTGTCATTCTTAACCGTTCTTTAATCCTACATAGAGCTGACACATAGAACAGTAAGCAAACACGTCTATTTAATTTAATCAGTGAGCTCATCTTTTAACACACATCTCCATTTCTTTTCTGTTCCTCTGCAAAGGTTTTCCTCCTTGTTTGTCACCTGCATGTCAAGTTTTTTTCCTTTAATCACCATTGAGTTGTGTGTGTGTGTGTGTGTGTGTGTGGTATCTCTGTATTATAGGAGATGAATAGATAGATGAATTATTAATATATGCATTACTATATTATACCTGTCTGACTACCTGCTTAGACTGCAGCATTGTGACTATGTTCTGTGACTAGATTCGAGTAACCATGAACCCCAGCATTTATTCAGGTTCATAGAACCAGTTACATACCAACTGCAGGGGTTTTTTTAAGAGGTCGTGTATAAATCCTGAGGAACAGAGGTCAGAGGTGATTCCTGTACTTTGTTGTACAGTTTTGAGAGTGCCTTGCCTGGCCATGGTGACATGACGTGCTAGTAACAGCAGCACAGACTTTGTGAATCGGCACAACTCCGAATAAACCCTTTAAAGTAACATGTCACAATAAAGGCTGGCTGCCAGAGACTTGGCAGAGTGAAGACCTTCAGTGGCAGGAGCTCTTCTTACACCCGATTGTACCCAACATCGCAACACAGAAGCTGTTCAGAGGATTAGATGGCTGCTGTCTGATCCAGGGAACACCGTAGGGCACTATAGGCTCATTAAAAGCTGCAAGCTCAATACAGACTGTACTTAACTGACCAATATCTTCATCGGCAGGAATCCTAAATTCAGCTAGATCATCCCATACAAACAGTCATTTGGCCACCAGGACATGTAAATCCTCCATATCCCCCAACTGATTATCTCTTAGTGGGGCACCTTGGGGAATGTGGTAGGTGGAGGCACCATGCCCACTTTATAAAGGCAGTAATATGCCTATGCTACCCCAGAGAGCTGTGACTCACCGCACTTAAGGAAGGGTCTGATGACTGTGTGAAAGAAATGTTGATCAAGTCATCTTGATGCTATTAAATTTTTGTTGACTTGCCGCAATGCTTAAAAATCTGTAAGATATGCACTCCCTCTGAATGCTGACTCCATTCCACTGGACCGGCAAAACATTCTACAGCACACAGAAAATGAGCTTCTGTCATAAATGTATGAAGCTAGTCATAAATGTTCCCACCTGATGTGACATGAGCGTGGCAGATAGAGGAGATTGAACTCCCATGGCACTTCTACCAAAGAGAGCGGATTGTTCCGACCATACCTGGCAACCTATCTATAAGAAGCTATATCCCCATTTGTGATTCCCACAACAAGGACTTGGATGTCAGTCAGTTTCCTTATAGAGGAGACAACTGTCACCATGTTGGCAACAAAATATCCAACATATTCCATGTACCTTAACCTGGAATTCCTCGATATGTCTGCACTCGACACACATCTGATCATAGAGTCTCATCTGTGGCCAAACGGCAAGCCGACCCAAGTGTAAAGAAAAATGCAGACACTTTTTGAAGGGAATATTCACTCCACCACAAGGAGGCTTGAATTAGCAGCTCTCCAGCTCATGTTTGTGGTATGTCGAGAGTACTTGTCCACAGTGCAGCTTGGTGTATGGTGAATAGAATCTACATACTAAAAAAAAGCCACCGACTCTGCATAGAAAAACCCTGCATGTATGGTGACTAGTTAAGTGCTGGGAAATTATGCTTTTGAGTGGAAACCTGACCTTAATGATTTCTCATAATATCCAAGAAACGCTCACTCACTTGGAACAGGTCACATAAAGCTCCTAGTGTTTCTCACAAGCTGTAAAGCAGATAGTTCCGACATGCACACAGGAACAGAATGATTGCTGTATGAGCGGTTTAATTTTAGACAATAATGAGGTACAGATCACTAGATGACTAAGTGTGGTAGCATCTAGTTGTGGTGCACAAATGACACAAATTTACTGTTTTCATCTATTTTTAATTGTTTAATCCCAGTCTCAGTCTGCCACAATGCAGAAGCACAAGTCCTCCTCCTCCTTCACTCCTTTCATCGATCCACGCCTGCTCCAGATCTCTCCGTCCACCGGGAGCGCTCTCAACAATGTGGGTGAGTCGAGTCACTTTGAGCAGCTCGCTTTACAGTAAACAGGAGAAGCAAACGGTGTGTGAGGAATCAAGCTGGAAATAGAAGTGAAGCTCATATGAGCTGAACCCAAGCAGAATGTATGTAGTTAATCAAATACAGCTGGATTCAGGATGCATATGATGTTGAGAGAAAACATTTAAAGTATGTTTGAGATTGAAATAGTGAATTCATAAAAACATGCTTTGCCCAATGCAGACAAAAATATCCTTGAAGACAGCAATGTTTAGTGTGGAAGATTGAAGGATTTAATGCAGGGAAGTCCGACAAGAGGAGTGATGTACTCAGCAAACCTTCCTAATGAGGTCACATGCAGCTGTGAGGCTGTTTAACGGAATAAGAAGTATAACGTAAAAGAAATGTCAATATGAAGAAATCAGTGAGATGGATGTAGGTAAATTTTACCTACAGCTTATTTAGTGTTTTATTTTTTTCCTGTCAAAAAAATTACAATCGAGAAGCAGACATCAGACATAACAAAAGTTATTTCTTCGTGAAAAATACGTACTCAGCAGTCTGTTACTTGTTAGCGTGAACTCTAATCTCCACTAGCTTTGACCTAGAGGTCTGATTGTTACTCGTCATTAGTTGTAGAGTGGATTATTGATGGCACTGATGTGCAGCATGTTTATAACATACGATAAGAAATGAAGACTTTACTGATCAAACCCCCAGAGAACTCCACATGCTACAGAAGCTCGACCTGTAACTTGCGACCGTTGACCTTTTGGTTTCGTAGGTTACGGGAATGACGCTAGGCTGCAGGAGGCGCTGAGGCAGGACGCGTCACGCAAGGGCTCCGTGGTGAACGTGAACCCGGTCAACACCCGGCCTCAGAGTGACACGCCGGAAATCCGCAAGTACAAGAAACGGTTCAACTCAGAGATCCTGTGTGCTGCTCTGTGGGGTGAATATTGTCTGTTTAAACTGATGTGAATTAAACACTGCACCAGTCATAAAGCTGTAATTTGTTCATTTATTTGTGTCTGTGCATAAATAGATAACGTAGTTGTACATTTGGATGCGTGTCATTTCAGATGTAGCTACAGTATTTGATTAGTAGCCTGATTTGTGATGTAGATCTGATAGAACCCTTTGGCCACTGGTGTAACTTTGTATTGAAGTTTACTTTAATTTCTAACACAGCAGGTCACTCGTTATTCCCTCACAGGTGTGAATCTTCTGGTCGGGACTGAGAGCGGTCTGATGCTGCTTGATCGTAGCGGTCAAGGAAAGGTCTATCCCCTGATCAACCGCAGGCGCTTTCAGCAAATGGACGTCCTGGAGGGTTTAAATGTGCTGGTGACTATATCAGGTACCAGTTTCATGTTCTTTCTGCTGGCTGATTATTTATGTTTCTCATCAGCAGATCGAGTAACTGGACACGGTATTGTGTTGTGTTCTAAGAAAAAAAAACACATCAGTATTTGTGCAAGTACACTTGAAAAAGATGATGAAACTTTGTTCCCGGGGTGCGTGGGTTTTTTTTTTTGGTTTTTTTTTTCCACACCACAGAGTTCAGTCCGTACTGTTTTTTTGTGGCAATCAGGAAGAGTTGCTAAAGCATGTTACAGCTTCTCAGCTTCTAAGGAAATTGAGTAAACCTTGCCACGCCGCAGCCTGTGTCAATTAACACACTGACTGATTCCATTACATCTACAACTGGCAACACATGATCTGATGATGAGCTAATAAAAGATAAATTTAGCATGTGGAGCAGCTGCGTATTTTTTGGCTTTAGGATTAGATATAAATTGAATTGAATTGAAATTAATTATGGACTTTTAACAATGAACAAAAAAATCTCCCTGGAAAATCTCCCTGACACGACCTGAGGAAGAAATGTTGAGAGGAACCAGACTCCAAACCACCCCATCCTCCTCCTCAGCGCCATTATCCATCATTACTGTTCTACAGCAATATGCTAACTTCATACTATCATACACTGCCGAGTGTGTTGAAAGTGTCTTCAGCGCAGACACTTAGCTTTACGTCTATAGATCTGATTCACAGTGCAGCCAGCGAGATCTGTTCATAGTGGAAGTGGAAACTATAAGCTATATGAAGTGATCCCTAGCAACCTTTAGGATATCCATGTGGTTTTCTCCACAGCAATCTCACATCCATCTTCAGTAGCAGTGAGTCTGCGAGTCTCAGTTGGAGGAAGCTCCAAGCAGAAGTAGAGCATCAGAATGGCTCTGGGAAATGGAAAGGTTAAGGGTCACAGTCGTCTCATCAGGCAGCTTGAAGGACACATGTAGCTCGAGAGAAGAACAGAGAGAGAGAGAAATAGTGTAAACAACAGAACAGTAAAAATGTGGTGGGACATAAAAGACCAAAATAAAGAATCAATGTAATTTGCTTAGATTAGTTTTGGTCAGATTGGTTTATTTTATTTCTTTATTTTAATACACTTAAAGATGGACATTCTTGATTATTGAGCATCAACATCTCAGACACTGGAGCCAGGGGCACCGAGGTTAGGACGATTCTAAGGGCCCGTGCACTTTGAGGGCCGTCAGAGATCTGATTTATTGGTGCGGAATGGGTGTGATGGGGGCCTGACCAATATTGCTTGCAGGGCCCCTGATTGTTTCTGTACAATAACTTGTTTCTAGTTATTGGGTTGCTCACTTTATGATTGCTAGAATTTGTAGTACTGACTAAAATATCCTGTTACATGGCCACACAGCTAAATGTGGATAATTGCTGGATAATCAGCTTCTAACTGCTTTTCACTGACTTCTTTTCCTTCTGTACCTTGTCTTTCTCAGGGAAAAAGAATAAGTTGCGGGTTTACTACTTGTCCTGGCTGAGGAACAAGATTCTCCACAATGACCCGGAGGTGGAGAAGAAACAGGGATGGACCACCGTAGGGGATCTGGAGGGGTGTGTCCACTACAAAGTTGGTATGTTCTTTCTTTCTCCTCAGATGAGTGAACTCTCCAGAGATAAGAGATCAGTTGAAAACACCCTGAAGCAGCTGAAAGACTTTAAACTATTGTCAGATAAGACTGAATGGTTTGCCTCTTTCACTTTTAATTTTCAGTGAAATATGAGAGGATCAAGTTCCTGGTCCTTGCGCTGAAGAACTCTGTGGAGGTGTACGCATGGGCTCCAAAACCCTACCACAAATTTATGGCTTTCAAGGTCAGTAGGATTAATCTGATTAAGTCATTTAACTGTTAGAAGAAAAAAAAACTCTGTTTATTACCTAGGATCAGTTTGAGGCTTCAGAATGCTTTACTTTATTATTCTAATATTGAAAAGGATTTACTCGTTCAAGTAGGATTTACTTGTTCTAGTTCCAGTTGTTCTTGGTGCTTCACTCATACTGTTTCCCTTATTGTTCGAGACAGATTTATAATTTTCCCTTATACATTTTACTCAGATTTGTCCCCCACCTCAGATTTGTTTTCCTTCATCTAATCTGTACAAGTTTCTGTATGAGTTTCACCTGAAAGACTGGAGCCAATAATCACAGTGCTGTTCCCTTCACTCCAACATGTTCTCGCCTATCAAGTGGAACAACATAGTCAATGGTGTCAAAAGCTTCATTAAGATCAAGTAACACCAGCGTAGAGACACAAGTCTGATCAGAGGCCAGTAACAGGTCATTTACCACTTTAACCAGCGCTGACTCTGTGTTACGATGAGGTCGAAATCCTGACTGATCCATTTCATAAACGTTATTTCTGTGTAGCTACAACGTTTAGTAGGATCTTTAAGAGAAAGGGGAGGTTTGATATTGGCCAATATAATATTCAATGAGAGGTTTGCTAGATTAAAAGATTTACGTCCATAGCCAGTGCTGAGTCTCTCAAAGGAGAGTAAAACATTATCTGATATATTATCACGTATAGAATTAGACCAGTGTAAGAATTACACCAGTGTACTATTTTTTTTTTCTTCTTCTTCTAAGTAGAACTA
This sequence comes from Bagroides melapterus, assembly GCA_028566695.1. Classification (NCBI taxonomy): domain Eukaryota; kingdom Metazoa; phylum Chordata; class Actinopteri; order Siluriformes; family Bagridae; genus Bagroides; species Bagroides melapterus. Next base: position 4,439,128 of record JAOTRN010000048.1, read on the forward strand.
CATTATCTAGTGTAGTGGAGCATTGACTGTAAGCATATAGTCACCTGATCAGATTCTGTGGCCGTCAAACAGTGAACCAGTCGAAGCTGAAAACTTTTATTAGTATTTTTTTTTTTATTGAGACAACACTGTGTATAATGTGTATATTGCTATTTATGTATATTATTTATGTCAGTATATCAGAGCGCTTTTGATTAGATTTTTAGAGTTTGAGTATCTGAAGAGCATGCGGTATTTCAGCTTTTTGAACAAATATATACTCGATTCATTTACGTAAATGGTTCTCTTACCTTTAGTTAAAATGACAACCCTTTTTTTTTTATCTCAGTCATTTGGGGACCTGGTGCACAAGCCCCTCCTGGTGGACCTGACCGTAGAGGAAGGCCAGAGGTTAAAGGTTATCTATGGGTCCTGCTCAGGGTTCCATGCTGTGGACGTGGACTCAGGAGCTGTGTATGACATCTACCTGCCCACTCATGTAAGTGCTAGAGCAATGCCATTAAAAACGAAGTGTTTACTTAGTGTCTTTGATGATACACACGTTCACTACACGTTCTGACTCTCTACTCTCTCCTGCCTGGCGTTTAGATCCAGACCAGTATTCAGTCACATGCCATAATCATTCTGCCAAACACGGACGGCATCGAGCTGCTGGTGTGTTACGAGGACGAGGGAGTGTACGTCAACACCTACGGCCGCATCACGAAAGATGTAGTGTTACAGTGGGGAGAGATGCCTACATCTGTGGGTACGTCACACACACACACACACACACACTCACACACACGTGTTTTACAAGCTGGATTTTTAGACTTGCACTAGAAGAAGCCTAGGGTGAAGTTGGAACAAGAGAAGTGAAAGCACTTTCCATTTCCTTTTTTGATGTCTTTTAGCATACATTCGCTCCAACCAGATCATGGGCTGGGGAGAGAAGGCCATCGAGATTCGCTCTGTAGAAACTGGACACCTGGATGGAGTTTTCATGCATAAAAGAGCTCAAAGACTCAAGTTCCTTTGTGAACGCAATGACAAGGTGAGATCTCTCTCTCTCTCTCTCTCTCTCTCTCTATCTCTCTCTCTCTCTGTCTCTCTCTCTCTTTCTTTCTGTGTCTCTGTCTCTCTCTCTCTCTCTCTCTCTCTCTCTCTCTTTCTTTCTTTCTGTGTCTCTCTCTCTCTGTCTCTCTCTTTCTTTCTTTCTTTCTTTCTTTCTTTCTTTCTGTGTCTCTCTCTTTCTTTCTTTCTGTCTCTCTCTCTCTCTCTCTTTCTGTGTCTCTCTCTCTCTCTCTCTTTCTTTCTGTCTCTCTCTCTCTCCCTCTCTCTCTTTCTCTCTCTCTCTCTCTCTCTTTCTCTCTGTCTCTCTCACTCTCTCTCTCTATCTCTCTCTCGGGCTCTTTCTCTCGTGCTCTCTCTCTCAGTTCAGTTGAGCTTTATTGGCATGAATGAAAAATGACATTGTTGCCAAAGCAATTACAGTATACA
>JAOTRN010000048.1:4476956-4489152 GCA_028566695.1 Bagroides melapterus
TATGCTGTCCTGCGATGGAGCAAACAGTGTCACAATATTTAAATAACAAACGTAAATCTTATACGACTTTATCAAGCTGGAAAAAAACAAAAGTGTCCAGTGCACATCTCTACCATATAAATACCTTATAAATATCGATCTGCTATGACACAGACAAACAAGTGAAACACAAATACAACCCAAAGTCTTCATTCTACTGTGACTTTAATTAAATGTCCCATACATACTTAATCAGGATCAGAGTCTGTAGTTTCTGTCTTTCTTTTTGATGCGTTATAGTAGGTGAGAGAACACAGATGCTTTCTTGTTATGTTTCATTGGCGTACGCTCGGCTTTGAATGCGCAGCACCATGCGGCGAGCGTAGAAGTCTCGGTATTCAGGTGGCAGCTGATCCAGAACTCCCAGCGCTCGCTCCAGGGTCTGCAGGGCACATGCCGCCGCCACCGGGTCCTTGTTCCCGTACGGGTCCTTCTTATCGTAGCTGTCCAGGGGCAGGTGGCGCCAGAACACGTTGACTCCGATACCAAACTGAAGAGCCAAAGTGTTGTGAAACCAAAGGGCTGGAAGAAACGAGCACAGAGTTGAATATCTTTTCATCCGATTTATTATTTTGTAATCTGAAAACCACTATGAGGATGCAAGCAAATGGTAACTAACCACTTTTGAATGTTTAGTATGAGAAAATAGGGCAAATATTAGAGCGATATATACATATATAGCAGAGCTGTAATATTATTTCTAATGTCATACCTGGGATGAAGAGCAAGTCACCTGGTTCTAAAACACACTCATATCGACATGCTTTCACAAAATTTGGATAGCGCTCTAAATCTGGAGTGTCGACGTCCAAAACTTCAGACTTATCACCTGCTCGAAGAGAATAAAGTGTCACACCATCAGGTTATTGCCATTTTTACGTATTTCTCACGTAATATGGCACTGACACTCACCTGACAGATACAAGTGTAAGGCATCTTTCGGGCTGTAGAGAACGACACGCTTTCGCCCGGTTACCTGAGCCAGCAGGTTGTCCATGACCTGGTTGAAAGACAAAACAAGCCTGAATATATCTGAATCTTATTACCTTGTCGTTTCTCGTACAGACTTATGGTATAAAGTATGTAAGATTTTAACAAGTCATAGTAGAGACTTAAAAGACTGTGGGAGTCTTAGCTTGAGGGCAGTAGGAGAATGTGACAGACACAGCATACATCATGAAAGCATGGACAATGATTTACAAATAATTCCACAATAAATAGTGAATAAGATGAGCTTCAAGAATCAGGAATCTCAAGCAGAAGCTGCTAAACTATTATTTTTAATATACAAAAACAAAACAACAAAAATATGGTAAGATATCAGAGTTTCAGGGCTTGGCCTCGAAGACTTGATGAGATCCACAACATATTTACCAGACTTTTCATTTTCCTGCACTCATTTGATAAAGAGTGATTTGTTGCCACTTTTCAAGGAATTAAAATAATGAATATTTCAAAAAGAATTGCTGTATGTGGAGAATCGCTGTTTATATTTTGGCTTTTTGAGGATAAGTCGCTGTTTTTGTTTTTTTTTTGTACCATTTATATCTAAACTAAGAACACTAGTATTTCCTAGGAGACAGTGTGTTAGAGAGTATTTCCAACTGTGTGACAGTAACAGAGTTCAGCCTTTTCCTCATTCTACTGTTCAACTAAATCTCTCTGCATGTATCTGTACGAGTTTCTGCGTTGTGCTGCTGCCACATGATCAACTGCATGTTCCTAATGAAGTAGCTTACCATAAAGTGAGACTTTGTTATGATGACATTATGCAGTGTTTTGTGAATGTCTTTGGTTTATTTCACTTGTTTTCCTGAGATTTTTCTGTTACAGGTTAAACTCCAAGTGTCCTTCAATTACATTTTCAATGCCACAGTATTTTCTGTGACTGTGTAACATAATGCAGCCAACTTGTTTAAAAGGTCTTCTGCTGAAAACATGAAACAGAGGATGCTTTGCCTTATGTGCTTACACACAGGCTACGTCAATCCACCGTAAAGGACGCCATTTGTTTGTTGTTATTTAGACGATTTACATCGATATAATCCTGCACCAACCCACAAAAAGCCTACAGAGATGTTGCAAGATCTACAACAACCCCTGGAATGCAGTCTTCAGTACCAACCGGACTCCTTGTTAAACAATCACCAGTTTCAATGACCGTATGGTTAGGAGATTCTCCTCACATCGTAGTGTGTCCATAGCTGCAAACCAGGTGAACTGATGCGGAAAACACTGGAGAAAAATTGCTCAGGCTCAAAAAACTGAGGCATACAGAAGTCTTGAGCCAGGTCAGGGAACTGCTTCCTCAGGTCAGCAGGCTCCTGAAAGGCCAATGGTTTAAAATAGAGTGATGGGAATAAGTAAAGATACTGTGGTAGCGATTAGAAATAATGGCTTTAAAATAGCTACAAATGGCATTACTTATAGAAAATATCAGTGACATCTATGACAACTTATTGATTCGAAAAAAGGCAACTGTACCTTACGAGCGTCTTCTCCGAGTGATCTTAAATAGTAACTCTCATCCTGTTGAAATTTTGTGGAGGTTCAGAGCAAGAAACCAGGAATCATTCTGATCTAATTACAATCCTAGATCTTTAAAGAAAAGCTTTGAATGACTGCAGCAGCCTCAGAGAACATCAAACACAATCAACGAGATCTTCTCACACCTGAAATAGATTCCCTCTGTGATGATAAACTCTGGTTATACAGAATCCTGGGTTATTGTTGTTTGAGGGTTCACACAGGGTTAACAATTAATCCTGGCTCTTCATAACTTGACATTTCACACTGTACACTCCTAAGCTCTGGTGTAACCACCTTCTTATTTGTGTGTTTGTGCCATAAATAGTTATGACTGGATAAAAACCTTCTGTAACTGCTTTAAAATACAGATTAATCTACATAGTCACAGCTTTCTAATCTATTTTGTCCTCTTTAACTTTTTGTAGTTGACCAGATATTTACTGATAGTCAACACTGATTTTTTTTTTTAAATACTGGCCTTATTTCTGACTTCCATTTGTCCTGAACAGACTTTTTGACTATAAAAACTTCACACAAAAGGAATATTTTCCATCACCAGCTGACACTTTTTTTTTTTTAATTTTCCCACAAATGCTGCAACTACTGTTTACACAAAGTGTGGGGTTTCTGAGACTGAACAAAGCACTTTATATGAGCCACATGCTGTTTAGTTTCTGCTTGGGTTTCTGCTGCTGGGCATCGAGTCGTAACATTCTAACACCACATCGTGCCAAACTGTACAGATTCAGAGTTAGATACAGGGCAGAGTTTCATAAACCTGGGTAAAAAAAAAAAAAAGCTTCATAATCTTGCTTCTACATTACATGTGTGAAATGTTCCACTACTTGGGGATTAGAACAACAAAACCCAGGTTTAAGTGCAGTCTGAAAAGAACCTTTAGTTTACAACTCTAAAAAATATTCACTGATTGTTTCATATAGAGTCTCAAGGAAATCTGTGGATCTCTGATTTGGATCATTGTTTCCCTTAAATTCAAAGAATTGCTCATTGTTTCCAAGATTTCTATGGATTTCTATTAGGGAGCACAGCTCTGGTTACCTTACTAATGAAGAACTCTTCATGCTCCACTTCTGCTGCAGCTCTCTGGACAAACTTGTCAAATGGTAATGTCCTGAGACATAAAGAATAAAAAACAATCATTAAAAGAATCCTATTTTCAATTTTCTTTCCTTCTTTTTTTTTTTTTTACATTCAAGTTACACCCTGTCTAAATTCTTTCAGCTTCGTTATTCACTACTTCCTGGTGAGAGTCATGGCAGATCCCCAGGTGGAAACACACCCTGGACCATCTACTGGTGTGTTTTTATGATTAGATCCCTCTGAGAAATCGAAACCAATGGTTTGGCAATGCTACCAGCTGCACAAAAGCAATTATATAGACTAGATATTATCAGTAAACATGCCTGTATATGAAATTCTTATGCAGAAAGTCCATCTGAGGCACAGAAGACACATGTACTTTGACCTCCCGGCTTCCTCCCTTTGTTGCCAGGTAATCTACTGTCCATTTTCCAAGGCATGGGCCTAAATGCACTCCCTTGAGCACTGCTGGTTTTCTCTGCAAAAGAAACACAAAGGAGAAGCATCTGATTAGTGACAACGCTGGGAAAGAGATTCAACCACTGCTTTTATTGTTGTTACAGTCATTACGTTTCTTAAACATATTATACAGGTCAGGTAAAAGAGAGTCCTGGCATTGATCCGAGATCAGGTTACTGTCTGTCTTTAGCTTCACATATTCTCCCCGTGCTCACGTGGATTTAGTTCTCCAGTTTCCTCATACAGCCCAAATTAGGATAAACTGCCCCGAGCTGTGAATGAGGGTGTGCATTGTTCTGGCATCTCATCCAGGATTTTATTCTTGCCTCGCTCTCAGTGTTTTCATGGTTACTAGAACTTGTACATTTAATATAAACATAAATGTAATACAACTATTAAACCAGGTGTGTAATGGCGTATATATATATATATATATTACCAGAGGGTAGATCTCCTTTATGAAAAGCTCCTTATCCACATCTGTGAAGACAGACACCTCAACTCTTTCCTGACATTCCATACAGAAATCGAGTCCTTGCACCTTCTCCAGCTCATCTGGTCTAAAGCACACTTTTCGCAGTTTAGTTGGCTCAGTCCCGAACAGTCACATAGTGCACTGTGTAGGGCTTATGTGTTGTAGCTTATCTAGCTGTTTACCTACCCTTAATAGTGCACTAATGTAGAGAATCCATAGTTATTTGGAATTCGGCATTTGTGTATTTTGGTGCGTTGCTTACGTTGTCCCCAGAAACAAAACTAGACAATCAAATGTATGCACTTTTTCAAACGTAGCAGGTGTTCGTACTTCATAAATAAATATTGTTAATACGTATACAAATAGAACAGTTCCTGTTTAACTTATAAACAAACTCAAAATGTTTAAATAAACCATAGGAACCTTAATAGTCAGTCGTGGCGGGTGAAGGGACTGCTATAGGCGATGGGAAGAGCAACATGGCGCTGCCCTTACTCAGATGGAGTTGTAGAAGGCCTGCGGGTCTGAACGCTTATCTAAGATTTAACAAACTAATCGAAATACGTAATCAGTCCTTTGTTAAACACCAGGGCTCGTTATCGTGTGTTTTGTCCGGGGTCCGGTACTGCAGTTCGGACAGAGACGGACGCAGACAGACGCGGAAGGTTGTGGTGTTCGGCATCCCAAACCCGTTCATCTGGTTCCGGACCAAATTCTGTTTCTTCCTCATTCGCGCTTATTTTGACAAAGATTTCAGCATTGATGAGTTTACTGACGGAGCCAAACAGGTGAGTTGGCTTTATATTTTTGTGTCAGGTGTTGGAAACAGTTCTATGATAAACTCCTCAGTGTTCTCGGCTCACATCCAGCTCCGGATCAGCCATCAGCTGGCTGGCTGTGTTGAGGGGAAAAAAAACAGTCCAGTACTCAGGAAAGCCCGTTGGGTGTGAACCATTTAACAGCTTTATGCTTTCGTAAAATCGTATTGTTACTTCAGTAACATTTCATTCATTTATTACAAAGTAATGCTGAATTTGTTATTCTCGTTAGATGGTGTTGATCAAAATTTTTGTAACAGCATCTCTGTCATTTGTAATACAAATCACAGGTTTATATGAAGGTACTTGAATATGGGCAGTGAGGAAGGCGTGGCCACTGTGCAGTCGGTGTCGGTGAATGAGGCATTTTCACTGTGCACTCAATGTCAGTGAAGGAGGTGTGGTCTCTCTGCTCTCAGTCAGAGGAGGTGTGGCCTCTCTGCTGTCAGTCAGAGGAGGTGTGGCCTCTCTGCTGTCAGGGTCAGTGTAGAAGGCATGGGTCTTTGTGCTGCCAGGGTCAGCCTAGGAAGTGTGACCTATGTGCTGTCAGGGTCAGTGTAGGAGGCCAGGAAACATGGCCTCCCAGTCCTTAAAGCCAACACCATAGGCTATTTGCACAATACTGAATGTCTGTCAAAATAGCTCTATATTACCATGTATTGAGTCTTTCACTTCATCAACTGTATCTTGAACAATGTAATTGGTTTGTTACATGCACATGGCTGTTCAATCTTTTTTTTCCCCCCAATTCTAGGCATTTGCACATGTATCCCAACTGCTGTCTCAGTGTCAATTTAAAGAACTTGAAGGTCTAGTTGCTAAAGATGTAAGTGAATGATGAATTAATTATTTCTCATGAACTCTCATATAGCGAGTTGTGATGATCCTCCCTGTCAGATATGCAGCCAGTGTTTGTGTTGGTCTGTGCATAATCTCAGTGGCTTTCTGTCATAGGTAATCGTGAAACTGGAGGAGAAATGTGCTGATCTCCCTTTGAGCTACAAAAGAGCACTTTCAGCTGATCCAGATGACATCATGTACACAACGCCAGCAGATGTGGGTTTTTGCTATGAGAATGATGGTGAGGGATGACCACCCTTCTTTTTCCTATTCAAAATATGAGTCACTGACATCTTTTTAAATATAAACCAGATCAGGGTGGATCTTTGGGAGGTTAATGAAAGAAAATCAATAATTTGGCATATGTAAGCATGTAACGATGCAAAAAGTGTGTCTAATTTACCATTCTTCCTTTCATTCATTCATTCTTGAGTCAGGTGAATAAAAAGTGAACTGAAAAAACTTCTCTCTGCTTTTGTCTGCTTGCCAGGGAGGAAGTTTGTCAGTATCTTGATGCGCTTCTGGTACTTAACCAATGCCCGGTTGCCAGAGGACACATTGGAGGGAGCACAAATCTTCCAGGTGTCCATTGGGAAAAACGGGAAGAAGCCCGAGAGCAAAAGGCTGCTTACGGCCAATTATGAGTGAGTCCTCAAATACTGGGAGAGAGAGTCAGGGCATTCACTGTAGTAGAAATATAGATGCACAGATTCTGGGGTAATTAAATGTATCAAAAACATTACTTAGGACAAAGTAGACAAAGACTGTAAATTCTCTCTCATCAATCATGAAGTGTGCTTTTAAGTATTGCAAGACTGTAATGTTATTATAAAACACAGAGACCTGCTATATGATGAACTTCTAAGCTTTGGCTTTATTTTGCAGATTTCAGAGGGAGTTTACTCAAGGAGTGACGCCAGACTGGACCATCACTAGAATAGAGCACTCAAAGCTGCTTGATTAAAATCTGTGCTCTCTGTTTAATTGCACCTGACTCTAATATTATACAATACTGTCTATGAGCCAAGTTCACTGTCTGGACAGTAAAACAATATTCAGTGGACAATATTCACACACTGAAATTCATTCTGTGAGAATGATCCTGTAGAATTAAGAGGTAAATTAGCAAATCTGTAAAGGTCCTCGTGTAAATCGGGTTGAATATTCACCAGAATTTCAATGTTGAGAGTGTTTTAAGTTTCGTTTTAGTTCCTATAAGTGTTTTGTGTTATTATCTCACATGTTCGTGTTTGATATTGAATCTGAAAATTGCTCCAATATTAATCTATTTGTCAGTATATTGCAGATTGTAGTTTGAAACAGAATTACATTTGCATTTCTGAAATGAATTTGTACCTTTTCTACTGACAGATGTAATTAAATAAATGTAAATTAATCAAAGCAACCAAGAAATTTGTTTCCACACTTTGTTTATCTGATAAATTTTGGAATCTTGGAAAGATACACTGCATGACTAGGTTTGAGAATACCTGACCATCAAAACCATATGTGTTTCTTTTGGAAAAACAAGGTAGGAACCCCTGAATTGTACAGCATGTCTCTGTATGCTGGAGCTTTAATGTTACCCTTCAGTGTATCTATAAACAGTGTTCCAGCATAATGCCCCCGTGCACAAAGCCCCTGAGCTCCATGAAGACATGGTGTGAAGTTTAAGGTTAAAGTGGAAGAACTTGAGTGGCTCTGACTCTGAGTCAACCCCACTGAACACCTTTGGGATGAAGTGGAACACTGACTGAACCCCAGACCTCCTCACCCTTACAGTGTCTGATCTCACTAATGCTCTTGTATCTGAATGAACACAAATCCCCACAGTCACGCTCCAACATCTAGTGGAAAGAAGAGTGGAGCTCATTATACTAGTGAAGAGGAATAAATCTGACGTGAGATGTTCAAAATGGACATGTGGGTGTGAGAGTGAGGGGTGCACAAACCTTTTTCTCTATTGTGTGTGTTGAGAATTATGTAAAATGCATTGTGTATGTTTAATTATCAGATTTTCAATGTGTTCCCTGATCTTCAATTAAACTCTGATAGGAGCAGTTTGTTTTAAATGAAATTTTTGGAAATGACAAATTAATTATAGTTGATTTCTTGAGTTATGTTTAATATAGGCTTGTAAATTGTCTAAATACGTTATAAGTACACAGATTTTAAACAAACAAAATAAGAAATAAACATCAACAGTTGTATGAATTAAATTTTGACTCTGGCTCGAATCCCGCCCACTATCATATTTAATTGGTCGAGCCCTGGCTGTTAGCCTTTACTTGGTTAGCTGCTAGTTTAGTGACGTCATTTCCGTACACCGTTTCTCCTATTGGTCCGAAAAGGGCGTGTGTTTTTCAATGGGGGCGGAAGAAAATGAAGAGGAAATACAGGGGAGTGTAAAATACACACACTGAGCTGCTGGAGAGATGAAGAAAGCGTTTATGTACGGGTTCTACGTGGCGGCTCTCGCGCTGCTGCTGACGGGGCTGCGCGAGCTGCTGTTCGGCTTCGAGGAGAACCGGTGCAGCATGACCTACATGTTCGAGTACCCCGAATACCGGGTGAGTTTACCTTAACGACTGGACATGTCCCAAACCGCGCACTTCCGGGCTGTACGGTGTGTCAAAATAGAACACAACGTGTGTGGCAGCTATAGATTACGTAACCATGGTAACATGTGGCGTATAATTTTTATCTTGTCTTTCTGATGTGGTTTGAGATGCTGTCTGATTTAAATACAACAATCTGCGCTGCTGTCTGTCTTCACAGTGGAGTGACTACCTGTTGTTTTTGTGGGGTTTTTTTTTTTTTACCATCTTTAATTTGCCATATCGTTCGCAGCTCGGTTATAGAATGCAAATTACACTGACATCAAATGTTGTCACGTTTGGTTCAACTGCTTATAAAAACATTCATTCAGCGACAAAAATGAAGAACTCTAAACGAATCACCGAGTTAATGTTTCGAATCAATTAATGAATCGAACTGTATGCAAACGAGAAAACTAGACCTATTGGCTGCTTCGAGTCATTTAGCTCGATTCATTATGTGATTCGAATCGTTTTCTGACTGTTTCGTAATGGATTTATGTAGCTGTGGTCAAACTATTTGCAGCATTTATCTGTAAAATTAATTCCTCAGACCCCTCTGATCCTGATGCAAATATTAGGCTCATTATTTAAATGAGTACAATAATGCTTTGTTTATTGATTACTGGTCATGATTTACAGACATGACTCAGTCATTAATCATGTCCAGATTCACCTGAGACGCTCTACTGTACAGTATGAGCTTGTCACAGTGACAGTAAATCATCTGACAACACAAAAAAGTCGATCCATGTTGATTAAAGATGGGTGAACATCATGTCACTCTATAATCTGACTTTTACAGTTAGTAAAGCTATAAGTAATTCTATTTTCCGGTAACGATCTGACACCGCTTCAGTCACATGGCTATTAATAATTTGTGAGTTATTTTCGTATTGCATATGACACACAACACTGTCCTTCTCCAGTCGTTTGTAATGTGATCCAAGACGTCGCTTTATCATCATGGAATGTCTTTTCACCAAGCTGAGTTTAGGACATGTATTTAGCCTTTAAATTCATAATCCCAGTTAAATAACAGCCCATTTGTCATCTACAATGGTAGGGCTGAAGTGTATAGAATAATTATTATCATCATCAATATCATTATCATCATCAAGTTTAAAAATCATTCTGTCTGTCACAATGATAGTAAGTTTTGTGTGTGTGTGTGTGTGTGTGTGTAGCGTGTCCAGCTGCCGCGGCGTTTGGCTCGTCAGTACCCTGCTTATGGACTCTACCTGTACGGTGAAGGTCTGTACGCTCAAGAAACTCGAAATCTCAAGCTCAGTGGTGCTCCTGTGCTCTTCTTACCTGGAAACGCTGGCAGCTACAAGCAAGGTGAGAAATGATTAAAAATGATACCTGTTGAATTCTTGAATGTGATTGGTCAGAAGGTGGTGGTGTTGATTGGATGCAGAATTATATGCAGCATTAGTATTAGTACTGATTCACTGGCTGTATAGTCCAAGAGCTCTTCACCATGTGTCCTAAACTTGCAGCTCGCTCTCTGGGCTCTGTGGCACTGAGGAAGGCAGAAGGGTTGGATGGGGGCATCCACCTGAATGTGTTCACCATCGATTTTAATGAGGAGCTGGTGGCCCTGTATGGTGGAAGCCTGAGCCGGCAAACTCACTTCCTTCATGAGAGCATTAAAGTCATTCTGCAGCTGTACAAGGTAAAAAAAAACAACAAAAAAACAACTTTATCACACTACAGTCTCTAAAAAAAACGTTATTCCATTTGAGACGATACAAACCTGTGTAACAGTGGAAGTAAAAAAAAAAAAAATCTTCACACCTCTGTTCTTACGGCAGATTTTTATGGTGTAAAAAAAAAAAAATAAACAAAATAAATTTTAACCAACAGATCCAGCCAGGTAAACTGAAGTACTGTGGTGCTTTGAGATAAGTACTGCTGACATATCAAATTCAGCGTCCATAGAAAACATAAATAGCAGCCAGACACGGAATAACATCGTTAATATTTTTATAGTAGTTAGGAACATGTGGTATTTAAGTGGAGTTTATTAAACAACACCAATATTGGTGCTGCTATTGGTGCTGCACTTGCTATTGTTTGTAAACATGTGCAATAACATGCTGTTGTAAGCTCCGCCTCTGCTCCTTGGCCCCGCCCCCTCCTCAGAATGATGAAGGGATTCATTTCATTATTGTCATTGTCCAGGAAACAGTAAGATACAAAATATGGTGAAATTCATACTCTGAGACTTCTCCTGCAACCTATGACAGGACATACAGTAGACACAGGTTTAAAAAAAAAACATACATTACAATAGTGCGATTGTATTCTAATTTGTAAATGTGTGTATAGCGTGTTTACGTGTGCAATATTATCATTATGTAAACAGTAGTTGAGACAACGTTTAAAATAACCTTCCTGTTTTATAGTGTAGGTCGAATTTTAGTTTTCTGTTTCACTTTTCTGCCTTTAACAGAACCATCCTGATCCTCCGAGCAGTGTGGTGTTAGTGGGTCACTCTATGGGCGGTGTGATTGCACGTGCTCTGTTCTCCCTTCCTCGCTTTAATCCACGCCTGGTCAGCCTCATCCTCACCCAGGCCTCACCTCACCATGCTCCTGTTCTGTCCTTGGATCCGTTCATTCTCGGTAGGAAAGCTCTCACAGCTTCACCTTCGGTATGTTGCAAGAATGTACTCTTAATATTCCTTCCGCTTGTTTTTCAGATTTCTACTCGTCGGTCAGGCGGCGCTGGAGCGCCAGAGCAGAGGATTTGCGTAACGTGACCGTGTTGTCTGTGGGAGGTGGATACCGTGACTATCAGGTTCGCTCAGGCCTCACCACGCTGCCCTGCCCTGCGGACGACCCCAACAAGATGGCCGTCGTGGTGAGGAAGAGTAAACAAAGTGTTATAATATCCACCTATGACACCAGATTTATGAAAAACAAATACAAACACAGTTTTTTATCGTTATCCCAAACAACGATAAAATTATGTTCTTAAGACTCAAGACACGACAGCACTTAAAGTCAGCAGTTTACACAAACAACCATTTGATTAGACACACTCAAGTCCTCAAGCTTATCACAGACTTAATCAAGGTTCCATTTCATTTTATTTGTATTGTGCTGTTTAACATTTTAACCATGCCTTTTAGTGTTTATTGCTCCTTTAAAGTACAGGTGTGTGTGTGTGTGTGAGAGAGAGAGAGAGAGAGAGAGAGAGAGAGTGTGTGTGAATAAGTGGGGTGTGTGTGTGTGTGAGTGGAGTGTGTGTGTTTGTGAGAGAGAGAGAGAGAGAGAGAGAGAGAGAGAGAGAGTGTGTGTGTGTGTGTGTGTGTGTGTGTGTGTGTGTGT
>JAOTRN010000048.1:4577289-4589060 GCA_028566695.1 Bagroides melapterus
TTTGTGTTCATTTTTTTGCTTACCTACGAGCTAATAGCATGTCTGAACTTTAGATACTTTTGCCATTTGTTAACAGTAAATTAGACAATGCCAAAGAAAGTCACCTTTTAATTTTTTTTTTCTTAGAAGTGAGGGTGGATTAGATCTGGTCCATGTAAATTTGTACAGCTGGCCCTGTATTAGTGGGAAGACTGATGGCTCAGCTCATAAAATGATTTGTTTTGGAACTCTTGATATATACTAAATAGCGTTTTATGATTATTCTTCTTTTGTGTATTGATATAAAAGGGAATAAAAAAAGAATACTTTACAAGGAAAAAAATTTTTTGAAGTCCTTCGGCTTTTTGTGTGACTTTTTGAACAGGATTTGTGAACAAGAATTAATTGACGACCCCCCCCTTTTCTTTTTTTCTTTTTAAACAAGGTGGAGCCCATTTATTAGAAATAGTAAACAGTGTGACTCATGGCACCTTGATCCAGGCAATAACTCCTGTCATGTCTATGTATTTATTTAATTGTTAAACACCCTGGAATTTTCCTTGGGGGAAGCAAAACTTTGCACTTGCTTACCAGACTCACTATGCGTAATACCTTGACCTGGGATAAAAGCTATATATGACCAATACCTTCTGAGCAAATTCACACATCAGTGCATGATTTCTGTGGCTTAGTGAACTTGTGGTCAGTAAAGACTTGTATCAGAGTGGGAAGATCACTAAGGTTCAAAGTGCTGAATAGCCAACAGCAACCTCAATGGTGCTGCAGTTAAGCTGATGTCCTAAAAACTTCCTGGAAAAATAACAAACTGGGTGCTCTATCCCAAGATCATCTTCTTGCAGAAGCACTGCTCCAGCATCCTTGCCACTAGCATCAACTTCCATCTTAAAAGGTTTACTTAAGTCTGGAGCAGACAGAACTGGAGAGCTAGTCAGGAGAGGTTTAACAGACTTGAAAGCGGACTGACATTCTGGAGTCACATTCTCGCATAGTCGGTTAGTTAACGGCAAAACCACTTCAGAGAAGTTTTTCAAAATCAATGGTAGTGACTAGCCATACCTAAAAACCGAACGAGCTCGAGTCTCCTCTTAGGAGCTGGGAACGTACATATAGCCTGATCAACGGCACTTCCTTTGCCCTACTTGCTTACCGAAGTAGGAGACGACTCCTGTACCAAACTCACATTTGTCCAAGTTCAGAACTGAGGCCTCATCTGAGAGCCGAGTAAAAACAAGTTCCAAGAGGTTGAGATGTCGCTTCCAGGTATCTGATAGACAACCACATCATCTAAGTATGCTACACAGTTCAGAATATCCCCCAGCGCTCTATTCATCAGCCGCTGGAAGGTTTCTGGTGCATCACGGAGACCATACGCCATAAAGGTATACTGGAGGAATTTATCAGGTGTAGCAAAGACATAGATCTAAGCTCCCCGAGGTGTAAGGTGAACCTGCCAATAACCCTTAAGGAGGTCCAACTTACTGGTGAACTTATCTGCACCAACAGAATCAACACAGTCCTCCATTCTTGGGAGAGGAAACGAATCAGGCTTTGTCACAGCGTTAACCTTCCGGTAATCTGTACAGAAAGGAAAGGAGCCATCAGCTTTTGGCACTAGCACACAAGTGGAACACCAAGGACTCCCGCTTGGAATAGCTAACCCGTTTTCCAATAAATAATTATTTTCCTGCTTCATAATTGCATGCTTCGAGGGTTTACCCTTTATGGGTTTTGTCTAATCGGTTCATGATCAATGACTGTAATACGGGATGGCTACAGCAAACAGTTTAGGAAACACTGTCACCACAGTCACCTCAGGCTTGCTCAATGGGGATAAATACAACCTCACTTAAATAGATGTCTATTAATCCTACATTTTGGTCATTTTTGTATTTTCTAGTATAATATTAAACTCTTTGTGTTATGTTCAAATGTCCTTTGTTAAAAGCGCTATACAAATAAATCTGAATTGAATTGTATTGAAATCTAAGATTATTAATAATATTTCTTAGCATATTTTAAGATTTTTTAACCTTAGGTTTTCTTAATCTATTTGGTCTAAAATGAAGCATGTCTGTTACTAGAACAGAAGTAAATTTAAAATATATTTCCTTTTTTGTAAACAAACAGGCTTAATCTTATGTTGTGTGTTTATCTTATAGTAATAAATAAACACCAGTTTCAGTGTCATACTAATAAATGTATATAACACAGCTTTAGGTTAGCTAGTAGCATTAGCTAAACCGTTAGCTAAACACTCGCAGTGAAGATCTTTCACACGAAATAAATTTAAAGTTATAATTATGAAGCTTTTATATCACGTTGATATTTCGATATAAACAGTTATATACAGTAATATTCTGGCAGTGTAATAAAAAAACTGATCAGCAAATTCCGATAATAGTGTTAAGTAGCTGATTGTATGGGTTTGTTTAATGTGAGATGACTCTTAGTGGACATGTGCTGTAGGAGTTATAAATGAGTTAAGTAAATTGGACATAAATGATCAATTTATTTGTTCACAAACAGTGTAGATCTTTTTTTTTTATTATTTGGCTTATCTCCTAACTTATAGTAGCCTCCAAGCTCATCTCACATATGATTGTTGTTAAAGATGATGTGTGTGTGTGTGTGTAGAACTGGATCTGGGTATAATATATGTCCATATATCTTGTGCATGCTACAATTATTGGCACCCCTGATGTTAATACTTTTTACAACCCCCTTTTGCCAAAAAGACAGCACTTAATCTCATTTCACAAGATCTTATAGGATCTTGAGAATACAGAGAGAATACGCAAAAGAATACGGACCATTCCTCTTTGATCTTTCTAGATCATCCAGAGTCCTGGGTTCTCTCACCCTACAGGTTTTCAACTGGGTTGAGATCTGGGGACTGAGATGACCATGGGAGGAGCTTGATTTTATGTCTACTGTCCACGTTTTGGGTCATTACTGTCCTACTGGAAGATCCAATGACGACCCATCTTCAGCTTTCCGAGAGAGGCCATCAGGATTTGATTTAAAATGTCCTGGTATTTCAAAGTGTTCATGATGCCATGCACTCTAACAAGTTTCCCAGGGCCTTTGGAAAAGAATCAGGCCCACAGCATCACAGATCCTCCACCATACTTCACAGTGGACATGAGGTGCTTTTCCACATACTCATTTTTTGTTTTACACCAGAACCTCGTAGAGTATTTGTCTCAACTTAGTCTCATCTGACCAAAGCACATAGTCCCAGTTGAAATCCCAGTAAACTCCTGACGTTTACATTTGTGATTATAGATGAGGCTTTTTCCTTTCATGCCTCCGAAACAGCTTGTTGGCATGTAGATGGTCTGATGGTTGTTATGGAGACTCTCTGACCCCAAGATGCCACTCTTTGATGCAGCTCTCTAACAGTGATCTTTGGATTTTTTTTTTACTTCTCTTAACGATTCTTCTGACTGTAGCTATGGGCAGCTTTAGGTTTGTGGCTGTTGCCTGACTTATTAAGGTCAACACACATCTTCCTTACTTGAATGGAGTGTTCTCTTGTCTTCTCCATGTTGGAGAGTGGATAAGACAAATAGGCCTCTGTGTCACGTCATAGTTATACCTATGAATTATTAATTAAAAGTTTCTGGATACTCTGATCAACTTTAAAAACTACAGTAAAAATGACAAAAATATCTGTGTATCTATCTATCTATCTATCTATCTATCTATCTATCTATCTATCTGTCTATCTAGATTACGGTTTTGTACAACTGAGTTGCATTTATTTCTAAACCCATCGTGTATAAACATGTCGTTCTACTGTATATAATTTACTGCACTGACCCAAATCTTCAGTGTTACCGATGTGAAAGGTGAAGAATCTGAGCGTTCCGTTGCAAAGCCAAACAGCTGAGAGAGCTTAGAGGCAGAACACCTGTGGCGCATGAGGGTCCTGCATACTCCGGCCTCCGTGTGGAAAATATGCCATCAATAACTTTGGATAGACAGAGCCCACCTCTCACATCTTCACGCCATGGAAAGTACACTGTAGAGGAGCGAGAAATCTATCACAGTCTGGAATGTGCTTTCTTTTCTTGTGTGTGCCCGGGTTCAGTCATGAAGCTTCCCTGCTTTGCAACAGTTAACATCTTTCTTTCTTCTTTTTTTTCCCACTTTTGTCGTTTTTATTCATTCAGTTCAAATTTCAGTTATAAAGCTAATGCTAGAATAAGCAGATAGGTTTCCTCTGTATTCTTTAATTTTCTCAAAACGTCCAAAAATCCTACTGGAAATTAAGATTAGACTTTATTGACCTTGAGTGTGTGAATGAGTATGTATTTATGAGTATGAGCTGGCATATTAGTGCCTCTCTCTCTCTCACACACACACACCAGACCTAATCATTCTCTCAGACAGGGTCTGTTTCTGTCAGTATTGTTTTTAATGATCATCTCTCAGAAGAAGAAGCCTTTATTTTGTCACATCTACATTACAGCACAGTGAAATTCTTCCTTCGCATATACCAACTTTGGGGTCAGAGCACAGGGTCAGCCATAATACAGCGTCCCTGGAGCTGAGAGGGTTAAGGGCCTTGCTCAAGGGACCAACAGAGGCAGCTTGGTAGTGCCGGGGCTTGAACCGTGATCCTCTGATCAACAACCCAGAGCATTCACCACTTGAGCCACTACTGCCCCTATTAGATAAAGAAAGGATAGTTTTAAAATAATCAATCACATGTATTACTATAAAATTTCAAAAGATAGTCTTAGATAATTATTTTTGATATAATTATTTCTGTTTATATTATTGCTCTTCACTCACTCCCTTTAATTTTGTGGCAGTTTATCTGCCTTGCGTCTATTAAGGTAGATACGTATTTATGCGCTGCTTATAAATGATATCTTTGAAAACTGCCTTGCTATTTCATGAGACGCACGCTGGAATTCAATTCAATACGATTTTCAAAAATTGTTGTAATTTTGAATTTTAGAATTTTATAAAAATTTCCCATCTTATGCCTCGAAAATATCCGCTAATTAACACAACCGTGCAATTCGTTCGTGTTGTTTTTTTCATAGAATATAATCAGTATTTATTCATTTTTGGTAAACAATCACGCTACTTACTCCACAATTTCAGATAAACACTTTATTAAAATTCATTTTCATTCTTATCACTTATGCTGAAAATTTATTTTGGTTTGAAAGCAGTAAACAATGTTCAGGGAAGTCACACAATGTACAGCATAGGTATCTGTTCTCAGGTTTTTTGTTTGTTTGTTTTTAAAGGGCATTTTTTTTTAAAACTTTATTTCTTTAAATCTTAATTACTCAGTGAATCACACTTTATTTGATTATCTGTTTTAGTACAGTATATTGGGAAGAAGTACAGCTGAAGTACAGGATTGCATGCAACAGAAGTTTAGGACTATATACAAGACGAGCTATAGAAAAGCTAGAACAGTTTTAACATATCACATGTGGTAAGACAGTTTGACACCCATCACCATATAGAGCCCAGTTCGAAGGGGGGGTTTATACATTTGCCCTGTTTTCTATCAGACAAGCTCTTACATAACACAGCTGACTCTAAACAGATGGTTCATTCCTGTGCCAAGATCTCTGCAATCGATGGAATGCTAGTAAATCTAAGAGGCTTGCTGGATAGCTACTGCAGCTGATGGAGGAGATTCAGGTGCAGACAGCGACTTGTCCTCCTCTTCATCTTCAACATGGTGATCACCGTTCCCGTGAGTATTCTCCTCAGCCACATTATTAGGTTCGTTGGGCTCCTGTAACTCATCTTCTTCTGCCACCGTGTCTGAGGGACCGTTCTCGAGCTCTACGTCTTCTGTAACTGAGGCAACACCATCCGCACTGCCTGTGGTGGATGGACTGTGCTCCTTCCCGTTAATCGTTTCCTCTTTGTTATGGACCTCTGCCAGGGGTAGCTGACCATCCGGCCCTCCCATGGGTGGCAACTCCACTGTAGCATTTTCACCCACGGCCTGAGTTGTTTCGCCTTCTCCATCTCGCACCTTCTTGACATTGAAAGTCATGGGAGTGACACGGAATGACGAGCTCTTGCTGGTTGGGCTTTTGGGATGGCCCGGAGAGAGGCTCTTCATGATCTTTTCACGCCGTTCAGGGGGCACGATCTTGTTGATCTTCTTCTCAATGCTGCTGCGTGAGAAGGCCTTCTTTAGGCTGTCCACCTTCTTCAGACTGGATCGCTTAAACTTGTCAGTGCGAGACCATTCCAGGCGATCGCTTCCCGCTCCGGGGAACTCATCCTCATGCACCTCTCTAGGTAGTGTACCACCCTCCAGTGGGGGGCTCGCAGCTCCCTCCTCTTCATCAGAGGAAAGGCTGATGGTCTGCAATCCTTCCTCATGGGAGTAATTGGGATCGATCACTGAAGCACGAGCAGAGGCAACAGTGTCATCCTGAACAGAGGCTGAGGCGATGTCTGCAGTGGATCCCTTACTTAACACGGTGGTGGGGATCTCATTGTCCTCCTGCAAGGAAGAGAAAAACATAGACGGGAAGTCTACATTAGATATGCATGAGGTAAATGGTTAAGGAAGTTCATACTAGGGGTCATCATCAGGTCATTCAGAAAACGTTCCACTGGAGGTCATTTTATGGTCTTGTTTGTTGTTTGATCGCTTTCAACCTGGATTAGATTCATCTGGCCCTTAATACCTCTGATGATTGGCACAGTAGAAATTGACCCTGAATCAACACTCTGAGCACACACACACACACACACACACACACACACACAGATAAACACCTTCCTTCAGGAAATTCTCACAAGGTGCTTGAATGTGGCTTGTTATGACTTGCTTTATGGTTATATAATATCTTTGTGGGTGTTGCCCTGGAAGGAAGCAAATGTAGAACCAAAAAGGAAAACAAAAAAAAACAGAGAAGCAGCATTAAGTCATGTCAGTACTTGATGTCATGAGAGGTGTATCTCATTTTTTAAAAATTGTGAATGCCATGATTAAATGCAAAGATTTGGCATTAGTGAAAAACTAGAGCAGTGTCAGCAAGCTTCATGCAGTACAGGCAAGATCTTGAGATATAACGGGGTTCTGTTATGGCACGCAGCGTGCAAAACCATGGGAAGTCACACCTGTGACCTGACACTAAATATTTTTAAAAGTCTTTTGTGTGTGTACCACAAGGCTTGAAAATGTGGGCCACTTTTTCTGGCTTATTAAGTCTATTTGAGTTGGAATCATGCAGAGAATCTGACACCCTGGAGCTTTTTCTCACTCGTATACATATTCACACATAACGTGGCATCCCTCAGCCCCAGAAATTTTTGTGTGATTCAATGAGAAATATTCACTTAAACAGGAGTAGGGTAGCCCTGAGGGAAGGGTGGAGCAAAATTGCACTAATCCCACCTGCTCGCTAAATCAACCTTCTCACCACACACACGCGCAAACGTGTGCATACATGTGCAGAGCTTTGAGAGCTTGCGCAACGTTCCAGTACTATGCCTGAAGTGTTTATGTGCATTCAAATGTGTTGCATGGATTTTTCCAGTTTTTTCCAGAAAAGCAAATGACAAATGTATCCCATAAATGCATGGATATTTATTCCTCGCTTACAAACCGAGGTAAAAATGAGATAATTAAGGGTTCTACAAACGTTCCACTGGATGATCTGAAGTTCTTCAAAGAACCCCAAAAGGAAAACTACAGAATTCTTAAGTGTAAGCATGTGATCTGATCTTTGCCAGATTCCAAGATAGTTTACAAGACATTTCAAAAGTCTTTACTCCTAAGAACAAAGAGAAGAGTTTTATCCAGCCATGACCTAATTGAAGGGTTACTGTGTATTTTATTTCATTATGTATTAGGCATGATTTAATAAGCAGCGCAAGCACACCTGTGCAAATAATCCAGGCTAAAGGATGTGTTATTCGACTCTAAAACAATGATCTGTTACAGCTTTAATGTAGGCTTCAACGTTGCTATTCAAATTGAAATGAAGAAAGAGATGATCCTCTTCTTTATTTTGTTTTTCTCTCGTTTTTCTGCCATTGTGTAGATTCAGGGCCAAAAACAAGAATTGAAACGTTGTGGAGGAACTTTACACACCCCTTCTGGTCTAAGCTCTGAGTTTATTATGGCACCGCTGTGAAGTTTGAAGAATTCTTGTCATGTTGTGGATATTTTAAATCCTTTAAACCGTTCACATTCTTTCTTGGCCGTTTGTGACAATGCTTGCTTTACAAATTGCAGCTTTTTTTGGGTTCGGACGAAGACTAAAGTGCTAGATAGTTTGAAAGCTTTTCAAATTCTACTATTGCACCACAAGACTTTTGTGTAACGAATCCCCCAAAGGCTCAATTCCAGTCTAAACCAGCATGCATTCTGGGTAAACCAGTTTTTCTCCACTGCCGCTGGCCTTAGTGCGCTGAGACAGAGAGGTACTCATCTGACTCATAAACAAGATGAAACTAAAACCTGAGCTGAGGATTGGCGTAGTTCAACCGTTTTCCAACTAACCTGGAAAAAAAAATAATGCACACAACGGGGTAAAACATGAACGTTTAAAAATTTCTACCTGCTGAAGAACGACATGCCTTTACTGCATTTTTTTACCGCTTTCCACGGTTCGAAAGTTCACGCTCATCCGAGGTGAACAAGGAACTAAGAGGTACGTTTTATTGAGAGACAAAGAAAACAAGAAGGGAGGAGGAGGCGAGAATTAAGTGTCGCATTTCACACAATGCAAGTCTGGCTCCGAATGAAACACTGTTTCGAGTCAGCCCAAGAGCGAGAGGGTACAATGAGCTACTACGTCGCTGATATATGAGCATGCTAGGACAAACAACTGGGACTCGTTGGAAACGAGCTGAAAAGTCAAGGAGAAAATCACACCAAGTCTTTAAACGCAACATATCAGTTATTTCAGTGCAGAACCGGTGTACATTTCATACAGCAGAACCAGACACCATTCTTTTGCAAACGCTTCCAGTCTTCCATTGAATGCCATTACTTAAGCCAGAGCCTTTCGGGGACTGCTTTAACTTAAAAAAAAAAGAATCCTTGGATCTCCATCAGTACTGATTTATTTTATGAATGTAATCCCGTTATCAGAAAATAAAAAGCCATCGAGCTCAGAAGTACGAGCGATGGGTTCAAGCTGATGTTATTAAAATAAACCCCATTCAGTTCAAATAACCAGTCAAGCCAGCTAAGAGCTATAAAAAAAACTCATGAAAGCTTTGACAGTGGTGGGAACAGAACCCTCTGTATAGGATTCACTGACACGTAGGTGTCCCAGGACGTCTCTTTGGGAGTCACGGTTTTAAAAGTATACACCGATCAGCCATAACATTAAAAGTGGAGGGCAGTGAAGTGAACAACTGATGATCTCATTACATGGCACCTGTTAAGGGATGAGTTTTATTAGGCAGCAAGTGAACAGTCTTGAAGTTCTTGAAGCCGGAATGTCGGAAGCAGAAAAAATTGACAAGTGTTAGAGTCTGAATGACTTTGACAAGAACAAATTGTGATGTTTAGGAACAAATGACCGGAACAAAGCATCTCTAAAACTTTATTATGTTCCTGGTATGCTGTGATTAGTACCTACCAAAACAGGAGAACCCACAGATGAGCTACTGTAGAACAAACCGGTGAACCCATTTTAATTTTTGTGTATATTCTGCTTATAAAAAAGCTTAAAGTAACTGTACGTCTGTACAAGAATCTCAGTACAATATCAACATAATACTGTCGGTGTACAATTTCACCTCACAGCATTTACCTCCCTCTGAGGTCTGCAGGCCTTCTGCAACAATTTGCATCTGTTTTCCTTACATCCTTCAATTTTATCTGACTCTGCAGTCGAACTGAAGTCGAACACCAAACATCACCATGCCTTCTGCATGACTCGGATCAGATCTTTTTTGTTGTTGTTGTAAAATATAAATGAGGTAGCTTTTTTGTGGAGCACTTTACTGAATTGGTCTAAATGACATCATAACATCATCACATAGGTATGTTGTTTTTACTTAGGTGATATGTGCACACAATGATGTGCAGAACTGGACAAAAGGTCTTGTTTGCCGAGAAAAAACTATAAGTAGATTTATAATCATGACATTTTCCCCAATTAATCCATGAAGCTCCATGATGCAAGGCACAAATAAGTCTGTAACCCACATTAGACCGAATATGTTTGAGGCCCCGAGGCTTACACGGTTAACACAAATTTTTTCTGGCACCTTCAGGGTTGGGGGTTCGATTTCCATATCCAGTCTATTTGTGGAGTTTGCATGTTCTCCCTGTGCTTCAGGGGTTTCTTTTGGGTCCTCTAGTTTCTTCCCCAGTCCAAAGACATGTATATATTCTGGTTGGTATGTGTGAAGTGTGTGTTTGAGAGATTGTACCCTGTAATTAGTTGGCACCCCTTCCAGGTCGTCCAACTTGTGTCCTGTGTTCCCTGCATCTCTGTGTAGGATAAGTGCTACAGAAACTGGATGGATGGATGGATGGATGTACAACATGTAAAAAATATGCTTTTATTCTGAATGAATAAAACTCAACATCATACAGAGCAACTTAACGTGTCGAACTATTTGCTGAGACGATTGTAGTCGAGCAGAAGAGTATTTCTATTTGTACTAACACACTTGGAAATACAATGTGGATTTTACATCATCTACATATACCTGAGAACCCAGAGTTTAGCTTCTTCACATGAACTGTTTGTTAGTTTGATAAATTCAGGCATTTGACATTTAGATTCTGACCTTTAAGCAAGTCAGAATCTAACAGGTTTGTGAGACGGAAAAGGGGCGGGCAGTTGGTGGGGGCGAGACAAAGAGTGTATGTCTTTGACAATACTGTGTCACATGCTCGTACCCCTGCTTCGGTGTGTAATCAGAGCCCAGATACTTAATTCACCCAGGTAGAGGCCTCATGAGTGGAAAAATCATGGGTAGAAGAAGGGTGTGTGTGTGTGTTTGTGTTGGGGGGAAGACAATGGTAGTGCAAGAAAAAAAAATATACAGGAATGAAGCAGAGGAGAGCAATGCAAAAAAAGAAAAAAAAAAGGAAAATGTCATTAAATGTGGTTCGACAGGAAGGACCAGATAAACGGACAAGGAAGGACCAGATAAATGGACAAAAGAGTGACACATTTTTAAGCGTGTAAATACCACATGTATTTACTTTATCTTTAGCATCAGATTTATCTACTGAAAAGCAGATTTGTACCGTTATAATAAAAAAAGTAATATTGCACTTAAATAGATGAAGATATTTTCTGGCATGTCACAAGTGTGTCACATTGGTACAACAATATTTGACTTTATTTTTTATAGATCTATACACAGAGAATCCCCAACATTTACACATCCACTATTATACTGCATGTAGGAGTATGTTCAAGTGCCTGTGTAGAAAAAAAGGGCTGTTATTATGATGTTATATTTTTCTCTGCATTACACATGCACTAATCCTGAAATAAAATGTTATAAGCCTCTCCCTGGAAATATTTGACTTGGAAAGCAATCCTCATTCATCTGCATGTACTTTGACTAACCGAAAGATCAAACCATGGTTTTTGTTTGCTTTAATGGAAAATTCACATGAAATATCATCGTGTTTAACCTGCAAGCGACCACAACTCCATATTATCTCATTCAACAGATATCGCCATGGAGTTTGGCTCAGAACAGGACACGACTCCGGCGAAACCATTGACCAAGGCTTGTTTCTATGCCCGTGGGGGGGGGGGGGGGGGGGGGGGGCGGGGGGGGGG
>JAOTRN010000048.1:4612231-4626150 GCA_028566695.1 Bagroides melapterus
CTTGACATTTTCAAAGTAAATCTGCGAAACCTTTTCTTATAACGTTATTACAGAGAGCTGTGATGTCACTGACCACACTGCACCAGTGTCACACATGTTCCAGGACCATTCCGGGCAAAATAATGTATTATATTTAGAGCAGAGGACTGAGTTATAGTGAAAAGCATTTTTGCAGAGATTTGATTGCAGGAGCAAAGCCAAGGTAACGTCTGTCTAGGTTATTATCTACTTATTTTTGATTTTTTCCGTAAAAAAAAAAAAAAAGGTGCTATGTGTCAGGAACTTCTGGGACAATATTCTGTCAGATGGCACAGATTCTAGTTTAGAGGTCACATGTTCTTCACCACCCGTGCCGTCTTATTTAAACCCGTCCCTGCGTGTCTGTCTTTGTTTATCGTTGTTTACGTCACGTTCACGTCGTGAGTGTCCGCGTGTTTCAGTTGCGGGGCTGGCCGTGACTCTACCTGTGTGTGTCATGACAATATGTTAGTAGCTGCTATATTAGAAAGAGATCACTGCGAACTAAGAGCTTTATTATCTACAGAATACAAGCAAATAGTCGGAAGTTTGGTAGAAAATCCTCACTGCTACTGATTATGTTCCGAAAGCAGCAGGCCCTCGAGTGTTTCATCTACTGTGTGTCACAAGAAATGTAGCTCATTAATCATGATGAATGTATGATATTGAAATGCTATTGATGTTGAAGGGTTTTTTGGTCGATGTAAATCACAGAATAAAACCCTTGCCTAAGAAAGTTTTATGCAGTACAACTTCATCACCTGCAGGAATCTCTGTGTCATGCGGTTTTTGTACTGTAACGTGCAGTTCTGGATGTAAACCAAGAGATCCTGCGTGCTCAGCAAAAACGTCTCCAAAAAAATAGGTTCACAGAAACCCTGAACGCTTTGAGCTGCACAGCGCCAACGCTTTGACCTTGTAATTATAAATCTGCCATTTATATTAAAATATCCTGTCCCTCACAAAACCGGAGTAAAACCATGGTGGAAGAAAAAAAAACCTCCAAAATGATTATAACGCTCATTGACTACAAAAAACACATTCATCCATGAAAACAGAAAAAAAGCTATTCATTTTTTTTTTCCTCCACTTGTCTGTCAGAAGCTCGACCTGGGGAAAGCGGGTACTTAAAAAAAACAAAACGGTGTCAGACGACTAGCGTAGCAGCGGTGTGAATCAATGCGCATAAGCTGTGGAGCTGTGGAGCTACTACTATTGACAGCATTAACTCACTCAGGAGCTGCTGCGTGTCCAGACTAATATGTCACGTTCCTGTCAGTTTCGCCGTAGTTCCTGAGAGGAATTAAGACTGAAAGCCAGGACTTAGAAACGTTAGCAATGATATTAAAAAAAAAAAAAAAAAAAAAAGAAGCATTTGCTCTAGGTGACACCAAGTGAAGAGAGTTTCCTGGTTGGAAATGCTTCATAACCCTGCTTCTAAATTCCGTGTGTGAAATGTTTCCTCTACCCGGGAATAAAACTGGGGTTTAGTATGGCGATAAACCGGGATTACGTGCACGTAATCAACATAAGGAATAAAAGAAATTCGGAGCATGTTGTTGGAGCAAAATAATCAGTGACACTATCGTGTGGTTACTCTTCCCAGCCTGAAGTTCTTTTTCTTTTCCATTAACAGCAGTGTTTTATAACATTCTATATATCCTCCAGCCAAAGTTTACAACTTTTTATTAATTAAGAACAGCACGTCTTAGATTTTCTCCGTTTCTCGTTATGTTTAACGATGTGAAACGTCCATGAAACGAACGAGTTCCTGTTATCGCTTACGTTATAGTAGCTATAAACATCACCGCTTTATTCGCACACAAATGCAGTTTGTCTAATTAGCAAGGAGTTCTGAAACATCGAGAAATTAAATGACAGCTTTATATCTGACGGCTGTTAAGCCCTCACATTGGAGACGTCTTACCTTAGAGCTAAATAAATATCAGCTATACAACCTTCCAATTGGTAGCTTGACATCTTAACCCTTAGGCTTCCACACCCCCACAAGAAAAGGATTAAAGGTATTGCTTTGACTCCAAGTCACACGCTTTTTCCGACTAAGCCACGGCACCACAATTATCAGGCATCTAATCAGCCAATCACATTTCAGCAGCACAACACAAATACAGGATGCCTGCAGATACAGGACAAGAGCTTCACATAACGTTCATATCAATCATCTGAAGAAGACCACATTAGTGACCTCATTCGCATCCAGTCCTATGAGTCAAGAAGAGAAATCTGAGGATACAACAGGAAGCGGCGAAGAACTGATAGCCGAACCGAAGGATTAAGAACAGATCGTGTTTCCCTCAAGCTTCAGCCTCGTCTGTAGCCTCGGCTTCCAGCTTGAACCTTATTCGCTCTTCTGCTGCTGTTGTATCCCATTTGATTCTCCATGTTGTTGAGTTTTGAGACGCTTTTCATCTCCCCAGTGCTTTACAGCGTGTGTATGTGACAGACCAGCATGTCACCTCATCCTCATGAACCCACAGAACTGCTTCTCACTCACTGTTTTTAGTTTTTAGTTTTTTTTCTTTATAACCTTTAGAAGTGTGAACAGCCGTGTTACGCTTAAAGTCACGGAGGCTTTTTCATTCTGATGATTGATGTGAACGTTAACTGTAGCCCTTGACCTGAATCAGCATGAATCGATGCATTGCGCTGCTGCCGTATGACCGGATGATTGGATAATTGCATGAACGTGCAGGGGTGCAGGTGTTGAGTGTCTATGTAAATATATACAGCTGGCAGCCTATAGGATTTTATTTTACTCCATTTCCCACTACTCCATTTTTGTATAAAGGCAGACTCAAAAATCAAAGATGAACTAGAGCATAAACGGTTTCAGTTCCCACACACACACACACACACACACACACACACACACACACACACGTATGGTTAGGAGACTCTTGCTCTCCTGAGTGACCGTCTGTGGTGGTCATAAAGGATAATGTGTCTGGAGTATTAATATTTAATGTTGCCTCTCACTTTCTTGAAACACTAGTGCTACTGCTACTGCACTGCGTCAACAACTCTCTCTCTCTTACCACACACACACACACACACACACACACACACACACACACACAGGGGCAAGAATTTAGATGTTTGAGTGAGACGTGAGACACAAAAACTGTCAATGACACATAATTCAGGGTATTTGTATGGCAGCTTTATCTGTGTTTGTGTGTGTGTGCGTGTGTGTGTGTGTTTGTGTGTGTGTGTGTGTGTTTGTGACTGTGTGTTTATCTGGTTGAGTGAGGGGATATGTCTTATTGATTTGTAAGAGCCATGTGGTTTCCCTGTTATCTAAACTTCGCCAGCAGGCTTCCTGTTGGTCCACCTGTCCTTTTACAGCCTCTCTCTCTCTCTCTCTCTCTCTCTCTCTCTCTCTCTCTCTCTCTCTCTCTCTGTATCTGACCAGTGCCATCTTTGTAAACAAAGTCTGGTTTGTCTTACAAAGCGCTCATTGTGGAGCTCGAGCTGTGTGTGAACAGACATATAAAAACATTATTACTGCAGCTTAAAGCATTGATTTCATTTCAGATCCTCTGTTCCATTGTTTCCTGCTGTAATTCTGTCACAGCACACTCACAGACAGAGAGATGGAGATAGATAGATAGATAGAGAGAGAGAGAGAGAGAGAGACAGAGACAGAGAGACAGAGACAGAGAGACAGAAAAAGGGGTGAGGAAAAAATAAGGCAGAAATATTACGACACAAAAATAAAGAAAGGGTTGAGGCAGATTGACAGAGACATGGAGAGAGAGAGAGAGAGAAATAGAGAGAGATGTGTGAAAGGATGAGGAAAAACTGGAAATAGAAGAGAGACAGAAATCGAGAGATTATTAAAGAGAAATTGGGAAAAGATGAGGAAAATTCAATAATGGCAGATTGGGTATAGAGAGAGAGAAATTTGAGATTTTAACTCAGTTTTATTAAATAAACCATATGTTACAGTAAAAAACAGCACATTTAAAAAGTAAAAGTGCTCAAATCATTTAATGCTTTAAATATATTACAATCTATTTTGATTCTAGCTTTTTCCAGAGCTCTGAAAACAGAGCGAGAGAGAGAGAGAGAGAGAGAGAGAGAGAGACACACACAACAAGACACAACAAGACAAACAGACACAGTGAGGGAAAGAGAGGTGAGTGAGTCATCCTCGGATCGAGTGTGTTCGGGGACCATCCCTATGGATCTGGCATAAACGCCTGGAATCGGATGATCACTCAGCGACTGAAAGAAAGAGGGGGAGAAAGAGGGAGGGAGGGACTGTCTCATTCTGTTGAGGCATAATAGCTCTCGCGCTGCTTCTTGGCGATTTAATTCTATAACAGTTTAAATCTTAGCCAAGGCCAACATGTAATTCCCCTCGGAGCTTTGAGCGGAGAGGCTGCTGAGGGGAAGGCACGTCTGAAACCAGCCCATTTCCATTACCAATAAAATGCTCTTCTCCCTTGCTGCTGGTTCGAGAAACAGCTCTACAGAGCCAACAGGCTTATCAGAGAATACTCAGAAGTTTCCCTAATGGCCTAATAAAGAAGGATGCAGTGCTCCAAATCCATATCCCTGGCTTTCAGGAGGCAACACAACTTCAGTTGCTGTGCTGGAATTGATAATTCTCAGGATTCATCAGCCGGAACTTTCTATTAAAAATCATTTATTAACTTGAAACTACTCACTACTCAATAGGACCTTAAATGTGTGTGTGTGTGTGTGTGTGTGAATTTTGAACAGAACTAATCCATTATCAGTCGGAAAGCAGCAGAATAGTCAGGGATGATAAAACGACACACACCGATTGGCTGTTAGTGAGTCTGACATCCTGGTAATTAGCATGATAAATGATGTCACAGTTCAGATTCCCGAGATTATTCTTAGTATATCGGAATTTATAACGGAATTTGAAACCGATTCAACGTTTTCACCAAATCTTGAAAATGTTAAACGTTACACACAGTATATTCTATCAGTCGAAATATATTTTATTTATCAGTTGTTTATTTTCATATTCATTAAAGTATCCCTGGGTTACAAATGTATTTATTTTATTTTTTTTTTTGGTAATGCAACATTCTTGTTTTTTTTTGTTTGCTTCTTTTAAAATACATCTAAATCTTATACATACACACTTGAAATGACTGAGTGTCATGATGTTTTAGTCAGACTCTGCATGTTTTTATATATCTACAGAAAGTAGGGATTTGTTGAAACACTGACTAACACCAAATGAGGAAAACCACACACACACACACACACACACACACATACATACAGAGAGAGAAAGAGAGAAGCAGCAGCAGCGATTTAAAGACAGCAGGATTACTGTGTTAAGTTCCCCGATTGATGTCAATCCATTTCATCGTGTGATCCGAATCATTCGGCAGCTCTGTTTCCAAGACCGGAAGTCTGAATACAAATCAGCTGGTTTAACGACCAAAATAATTAGTTGTAAAAAAAATCCCACCGACAAGTTTTGTTAGCAAAGCCGACAGTCTGATGACCTCTAGAGGGCTTGATTGTGCTGATTGCCTGCGGCCTTGAGAGACAAGGTTTGGCTGTGAAACCTGCTGAATATCAATGAGCGCTTGATGATGTAGCGCAAAGTTGGACGCATCTACAGCGACGAGATCGTGTCATTATTTCCCTCGTTCCTGCATCTCCTGGAAAACCTTTGCTAATCAATCATCCGGTCTTTTATTCTTCCACTCCAATGTGACACCCTTCACAAAACGGAGCTACCGAGGAACCCGTAAAATGATTATATGCTAGGCATAAACTGCCTAGTACACCTGGAGCTTTAGTGTATCTCATCAGAAGAGTCAGTTCACAGGGATTTGAATCTTTTTTTAGGCATTTGATGCTGTTGTTTGGGCTTCATGATATTGAAGTGAATATATATTCAATATCCATGCTCAAATACGTCAATAATAACTGTGCAGATTTCATAGATACAAGACTATTCCTGTGAAAACATCCTTTATATTAATCTGGAACTGCATGAACATAAAACAAGTCTTTGAGCGAATAACTGAATATGTCAGGGTTAGCGCAGCCGGCTGGTAGTGTGGATTGAACCCGGATCTCCTATGGGAATGCTTGAAAACGATCTTGAGACAAATTTCTAAAATGAACAGGGGTTTATTAAACAACAGAAAACAGGCACAAAAAACACTTGAACAAGGTAAAGTGAAAACCCTGAAAACGAGCGAGTGTTAGGTGACAGGAGACGGGAACAAAGATGAAGACTCTGCAAAGTATCATGCAAAACAAAAACACGAACAGAGGCTTCAAAACAGTCCAAATCACCCTCTAGTGATCAACTGGGAAATAATCCAAGCAGTTAAAACAGAACACCCTTTCAGCCTTATAGTTAGAGTTTTTTTTTCTGCCATCTTTTTATTGGTTGATGATGCACCTTTGCTTGGAACTACAGTTATTTTTGTCCTCTGGTTTCATCACTGGCTACTTAAACGCAGCGAATTTATTTGTCAGCCAGCTGCAGATGGCATGCCCTGCCGTGTCATATCAAATCGGGGGGTTAATAGCAGACTGTTCGTGCAGTTTGTCCTGAGTACTTGGAAAAGCTGTTGGTGCCCTTGGAGTCCAACCAATTAGATGCATCCACTACTTGGCTTGGTACCTGAGTAGCCTGATTAAACCTGTCTGCTTGGGGGAAGTTTCAGTATATGTGTTTCCTGTTTGCCTGTGAGGTCTTCTGGGGATTATTGGCTATGTGAAATCTGCATTTCATGCCAAACCAAACTGAGATATATTCTTAATACAATTATAATCATGACCTACAGTGATCGACTTCATGCATTAGCATGATCTTTTTTAAATTAACTAGCTTGGTCTTATACACATCTATTACCGTGAAGTGGTGTATAACCTGCAACCATTACTATTATAGCAAATACACAGGTATGGCTTTATTTTCATGTCGTCTTTTCTGTATTGTCATTATCGCTCTGCTTTTCAGTATAAACTTTTATTCTACTCTGTCGTCATAGTTTCACTTTCAGAATAAAAAAAAAAACAACATCGTTAAATCTCCCCTGGCGGTCCAGCGGCAGGATCCCGTGCTCTCATCTCTGTGGCCTGAGTTCGATTCCCAGCCAGAGAAATAACCCAGCCACTAGGGGGTTAACTCTAAGTGCAGGTCCCAATCCTGAATAAAATGGGAGGGTTGAGTCAGGAAAGGTATCTGGAATAAAACCTATGCCAAATCAAATATGTGCACCAGACGATGCGCTAACCCTAACCCTAGACCGATGTGGTAACCTCAACCAGACAACGGCCGAAAGAACAACAAAAAGATGTAACATGTGACACACCACTGAGGTTTTGATCACGCCCTGGTACTTTGTAATTCCTTTGAAAGCCAACTGTAGCATCAATCGTACAGAGGAAACCAGAGCAAGTCACCAATGTGGCCCAGCATACAGTCCACTCATCTACCTAACTGCTGCTCCTAAAACAACATTATTAGACGTGGAAAAAAAACCTTGGTGAGTCGCATCTTTAAAAAAAATCTACAGCAATAAAGTTTTTAAAGGTTTTCAGCTTCATTTGACTTACCATACATCCTCTGCGTCCACATCACACTCGGCGCCGAACTGGCAGATATCGCAGGTGGACGTCTCCTTCTGTCCGTTCTCAGCTGAGCCCTCGTTCCCTGCTGAGGCACACACACAGAGGACAAGAGGCAATTTTTATTAATCAAATAAAGTACAAATTATGCATTGGGTAATAATTATCCAGAATGACAGACGCAGACGGTGATGGGAGGTCTTTTGCAAGTGAGGTGAAAAAGGACAGAGGGGATGAGGCAAGGCACACTTCCAATTCCCTCTTTGTCTCTCTCGCTGATCTCAAGCCCGGTCCAAATCCCCCACTGATCCTTTTCTAGCCTCTGTGCTCATTTCATCCTGATGAGTTCTGACTTGTCGCTCAGACGGAGACTTCCCGAGAGTGGCTGGAGCTTAAGGCCGCTCGCTATCACGTATCGGCCCACATCGCTGGACGGGAGGAAAAGCAATCACACACGCCACGGAATTTAAATTGTGTTCTCTTCTTGAAGGCTCTGCGCTCCCCCTGCTGATCCTGAGCCTCTATTAGAGGTGGATATTTCTATTTCAAAGACTTAAAGTAAAGGAGAGAGAACGAGAGAAAGAGGGAGATGTAACTTTTCGGATGATTGTGTCTGGGTCACTGAGATCTTTTCTGTCACATGTTTGTAAATATTAAGAACGATTTGTCTGTTTGGATGGAAAAGTGAGCTTGTGTGGTCTGTGATTTAAGTGTCGGGATTTTGGTCTTGAACCTTGTTCACCATATTTACAGACGCTTGTAGAAGTATTTAGCAGGTTTCCCTTTTTTGGGGGGTATTGATGCATCCATGGCCAGATGACACCATTCCCAGACACCAGTTTAAAAGTGAAAAGTTTACTTCGTTCAGTTTTGTCTTTCTGGAAGTTGTTCTTTGACCCTCTGTTATTGTTTCAGCTCTTGTTGCATCTCCAGGATTTGGCAGAGCAAACCGTTTTAGTAAGACCCTGATCATGATCAGGATTATCTGTCACTGTTCTGGTTGTAAACTGAGACTTTTGTGTCATGATGTCTGTCTGCTGATGAGATGCCAAACCAGGACAAATCTCAAGCAAGGTCACAAGGTCAAAGCAGACGTCTGCAAAAGTGCAGCTGCTCAAGAAGGACTCCTCATATATCTATACGTACAGACATTTAAAAAAATCATTTTGAGAATCCGTGGATAAATATCTCCTGAGGCAGAACCTGATAAGATTGTGATAAGGTGCTGATTTAATATGAGATGTCCATGTGTCCTGACCTGTAATCAGGTTTAGTATCTGGGGAAAGGGGCATGAACCTCCTCTAATAACATTTTCAAAGGTATAAAAACATTTTTTCTTCAAAACTGCATCGTGGGTTTTTTTTAAATACAGGGAGCAGAAGGAGAGCCATCTACAGCCATGAAAATGATACTGAAATAACCACAGGGCTGAAAATACCTCAGATTGTCCTTTCTGGCCAAAAGGGCAAGTATCCATCACCATCAGGAGAAAAAAGAGAAAATAGAATAAAGAATGTTTCAAATAACGGCCAGTCAATCTCTTCTACCAAATCAAATAACCACAGAAGTGTCATTCCACTCTGCAGCACAGTCAATCCGATATCGACGAGGTCCTTGCAGCTGGAATTGCAACAAAATTCTAAATGCTGTATTATTCTATTAGAAACGTGCCGGCAATTGATTTGCAAATTAAAACTGATATTTTTATTATTATTTGAAATGACTTGATATTATTTGTTTTTTCAGCACCCTGCTGACACAAGTGCCATTTGCAGAACTGATAACTGCAGTTTCGCCTCATTTGAGATCGATAATCCCTCGCAGAACACGCAGACGCTCCGAGCTGCGGAGCAGAACGATCCATTTCAAAGTTAAAACTCACCGCATCCAAGTCGGTGCCCTGTCTGACACGACGACTGAGCCGCCTTAGGCTTAGAGTCTAATCTACACTTCAGCCTTCGAGCAGAGCTTATTAAAATAGGTATGCTGCTTTTCCCCAAGGGCAGGGCAAATCCCATGGATCGGAGGAATAAGAGAAAAATGAGGGAACGGTGAAGCTGTAACAATTATCCCTATTTCCTTGCTGCTAGATGGCTGCTCTCTTGGTATTGATCTCTGCTGACCAGAAGCATGGTCGATCACCCACCCCACCGCTTTCATCCCACACTGCTCCATTTAAAGAATAAAGAGTCGAGGGGTTTGCAAAGCTGGCAATGGACAATCTAGGCTATACTAAGCTGCATTTAACATTTAGGTCAACACTCTTTGATGCTCATTAGAGATTAAAACATTTCCGTAGATAATTGCTTCCGTGGTTTATATTTGGTAATGACCATTCCATATTTTTTAAATGGATTTCTTTCTTTTAAGTCTGTTACCCTTAACGATTTATGATGCGACTGATAACAGCAGCGATACTGAGTCACTTTTACACGTTGCATGTTTTGCTGGAACCATGAATTTCAAAGGATTCGTGACGTAAATCTGTAAATCTTACTGACTTCCTGTGATGGAAGAGAGCACTGTGTTGTTTAAGTGGTGAAACAAAGGACAGAGAGTGAAAGATGATCGAGCCTCGCAAATTCCGTCACACGTGATGAATGAGTGTTACCTCGTTATCTGGCACACGATGTGGCAGACATTTGGGAAAAATGACCTTCATAACAAGAGGGAAGGCACAAATGTGGGTTTTTTCTGTGCACACAGCTGCAGCTCTATAAACGTGTACAACTGACACAGTGTTCCGTATATACTTCCTAATGCTAATGTATTAGCCAAAAAAAATTTACAGGTTGTTAACATTAGAATAGATTTGAATATTAAATACTGCCTACTATTCACCAAAAAATATGGAAAATTTGCACAAAAAAGCACATCAATTTGTGGCCATACTGCTAGATTTTTAGATCTTCTCTTTTTTATATATCATGGTATTCATGATTTTGTTATTTGTTTATTTATTTATTGAAATTGTCTCTTGCTTTTATGTTAGCTTAGCATATTAAAATTCACAGCAAGAACATAACACAATTTCCATTCACAGTCTTCATTTTTTTAATCTCGGATTTTCCCCGAGGCAAGCCGCAAGTGTTTAAAGTTGACGATCTAGACCGCGTCTCGCTAGTTGAGAAAAATCCTCCAAGGCTAAACCACGCACTGTCGATTTTAATAGTCTGAATCCAGAACCTTGACTTATGTGTACACATGTCATATGTGCGTTAAAATTTAGCATAAAAGCTTGTCCATACTCCAAGGATGCCACCAGCACCAGTACACTCCAATCTGGCTCTTACAGATAATTCTCCAGCACAGACACATCATTAAACCTCCTTCTTGACCCATTCAGAGCTTCACAAGTGGCCCAGTCCCACTAGATCCAACATTCTAGGAAAAACCAGTTTTTTTTTGCCACTTTGCCTCATCTCTTTTCCACACCTGACACACAACGAGGATGTCGCCAATAATCCATTTGCACATGTAATTACGGCAATCGGCTGACAAGAGAGCCACTGAGCGAGGGTGTCTCATTTCGTGGAGTGCTCCCGAGGCCCATTTCTTCGTTGACTGCGGCTCTCATGGAGTGCTCCAAAATGGCAGACAACCGCCAAGAGCAGGCTGAAACACTCAGAGCCTGGAGAGGAGGTCGAAACTGGGATATCATCCTCCAGTGGATTAAAGGACAAGAACTAGGAAAGGAATTATATCCTCATTTCGGTTCCAACATGGACCAGATCCCGTGCAAAGCTTAATGCTGGGTATGAGGAAGAAAGTGGCTGAAATTCTGAATTCTGTTTGCATGATCACAATTCTTTTGTAAGACACAACAAAGATACAGTTGATGGTTGTGGCTTTGACGGTATACACTGAAACCATAAATTTATCTCCACCACTCACCAGTCCCCAGATAGTGAACTTTAAATGTACTTGTTTCATTGTAGTAACCGACACAAGTAGTGGGTTAATCTAGTGCTTTGTCCAGACACTAAAAACGTCAATAGGTTATTTTACATGAAATTCTGACTCATGTCCCTTGACGGACTGAATTCTTGGGTTTAATGCTTGATCCAGCAGTATAAATTATTAATGGCAGATATTATTAAAATCGTGGCAGTTAGGTTCACGGTATACTGAGAAACGCTTAGTATAAGACAGGAAAAAAAGAGAGTTACATAGGGGGGTGTAAAGGAAGGGTTAAGAGCAGACAGTGATGAAAAGAGACAAAGAAACCGAGATGTACGCAAGAGTGACCCCAAAAAAGTCCACATGAGAAGAATGCCTTCGGGACAAAGCAATGATCAGTGATGAAAGACTCTGAGGAAAAGTCAGAGAGGGAGAGAAACACCATCCCGAGTACCTAGCGGTCGATGGCTAGTCAATAAAGTGTCACTTTCTGCAGGCTAAGAATGGAGAACTGGGGTTTTATTGGAGGAATTGGAGTGCGGTTGAGGCTGTACCGAATGTACGCCATTAGCGGCTGCAGTGCTTGGCGTCTCGCCCTCTCGACGCCCTACTCTCTCTCTTTCACTCTCTCTCTCTATCTTCCTGCTTTTCTCACATTAGCCTTCCTGTGCCCTGGAGGAGGAGGTGGAACATCACTGATTCCTGTTTTATACCAGGTTTTATGGACTTGAACACACACAGCTATCAAAAGGTCAATGAACAACGAGAGCAGGCGAAACAGAAGGAATAAAAGCGGAGAAGCTCCTGAGAGTTTATTTTTTATTAGGTTTCAGAGTTCGAGT
Source organism: Bagroides melapterus (assembly GCA_028566695.1). Classification (NCBI taxonomy): domain Eukaryota; kingdom Metazoa; phylum Chordata; class Actinopteri; order Siluriformes; family Bagridae; genus Bagroides; species Bagroides melapterus. The sequence goes on from JAOTRN010000048.1 coordinate 4,624,598, forward strand.
GTTTAGCCAACTGCAATTACTTTTCCAATCCCTGTAGAGGTCAGAAGCAGCTCTGCTTTAACACGGGATATTGCAGGTGGTATCAGCTTGTGACTCATCTCATTAACTGGTCTAAATATGTCTCACTAAACTTTCGTTGAAATAATAACGATTTTGTAGGATTTTGTAGACGCCGTAATAAAAGCTACACCTGATATACAATCTCTGAGTGCTGTTCCTTCTGTGACATGTTACCCAGTCCATGCTTCCACTATTACACGCCACTAATAACGGCATTGACGGCTTAGAAACCAGGATTTATAACGTTATTAGTCTCTCCACCCGCCCAAAAGCATCAATCCCTCCTTTCAGCTAATGGACAGATCCTCTTTGGCTTTTCCAGCAGAAGTCCTGGAGTTGACCCTGAATAAGCGAGCCGTTCCAGCACTGTGTGTGCCAGTCTTTGCTACTGAGCTTTCCTAATCCTTCTGGCACTGCACTCTTCCTGCTGGCTGAGCTTTACGAAAGGTCCAAGTCAGCAGCACTGGGCTTGCAATTGAGAACACCAGATCTAGATGCTAAAGACAAATCCTCTCAGCTAAAGCCAGAGACTGAAGGTCCTTAACGACTAAGCTTGGATATATTAACCTCCTAATTTCCTCAAAAAAGATGGATTTAAAAAAACAAAAACAATAAAAAAAAACACCAAATCAATGAATAATTGAGGCATGCAATTGAATTATTAAATAAGAAAAGGAAAAGACTGTCAAGCAGTAAAGTTTTGGCACTCGTTCCTTTTAATATAGCTTTTCACATAGCTCCTAAAACATTCACTTTTTTTCTTTCTTAATTTTTTATTTTTTTTTATTCATCCCTATTTTCTACATTTTACTGTAAAACAAACTTGAACATGGAAAGAAATAAATGTTTTCCACCAAACAGAGCAGATCAGCATGGCTTAGTGAAAATGTCTGGCTAGTGATACTACTCAAAATCAAGCTTCCAGGTTTCCACAGTAAATCAATACAGCTGCAAACTTGTCTCTTTTTGAACAGAAGAACTAGGAAAATTTGGCAGATAGTCTACTGGAAGCTTCGGCAAGAAGGCAATCAGGACCGCACCTTTGCTATTTTTCTTAATCCTTCAGCCATATGGCACAGCTCATATGTCACCTGAATAAGAAATGGTTTCCAAATTCGGCGTCGCTACATAACTTTGGCATGGTTCAGCTAGCAGCGGCACTGAGGGACAGCGTGAGTGTTGAAGCGTTAAAAACGTCTCTAATATCCGTGATAATGGTGATATTTTTTCAAAACAAACAAAAAAAAAAACAATTCCAAGAAAAAGGCTTCACCCAAGTGGGACTTTTGCAGTTCCACATAACTAAATCCTAAACAAGATCCTTTTCTCTCTATGGGATAATTACTGTAGAAATATGTACTAACACTGGGAAATAAGTGGTGACTAAAGAACCTGCTGAAAGTTCTAAAGAGACTTCCTTTTAAGCAGACTTCACAGACTGTTTATTAGAAAAAATTTTCTGATCTTATAATCAGAGATTGAGAACAAAATTT
>JAOTRN010000048.1:4627692-4638279 GCA_028566695.1 Bagroides melapterus
CTGTGATGCTACATTTGATTGTCCATCTATCCATCCATCCAACCACCTCTTATTGTATTAGGTCACAGGGAACCTGGAATCTATCCCAGGTGAATTGGGCCACAAGGCAGGGTTCACTCTGGACAGGACGACAGGGTACAGGACACACACTCACACACCAATTCACACACTACGAACAATTTCGAGATGTCTTTGGAATGGGGAAGGAAACCGGAGAACCCAGAGGAAACCACAAGGGATTACATGCAATCACACACACACACACACACCTAGCATAGGCGGGATTCAAACCCCCAACCCTGGAAGTGTAAGGCAATAAATATTAGCTGAACAATAACAAAGTTACTGAGCATCAAACGACTAGATCGTACTGTCACAGATATCTGGTGCAATTGCCTGCCAGACCACTAGAGGGCAACCCTGCACATTGCATTGTGAGTAACTTTTTTTCATTGCATGTTTCATTTCTCTTGTTCCCTTGTGCGCCTGTTCCATATTTAGTAAGTAGTTTCTCAGTCAGTTACCTGGTTCAAGCCCCAGTGTGTTTAGCTTCTGTTTGTTTACTAGTCTAGTTTTTAGTCTATAGGCTATACTCTTTTATTCTAGCGTTTCTTCTACTGTAAATGAATGTCAAATTCTTCTAACAGGAATTGACAATATAAGGCTTTTTTTTTGTTTTACAGAGTTAAAACTTTTGCCTGAAACGCTTCACCTTACTGTGTATCATGACCTTGCTGATATGGAGTGTGCTTACACCAGCGAGATGGTAGAATCTTATCAGAGATTGGATTCTTGCAATTACTTTCTTACTGGGACGGAGGGAAATAGTTGCCCTGAATTGTGTGTTCGAGTCACAGGTTCGTTGTTGACTCTGCATTTTCAAACACCACTGTTAAAACTCTGATATATTTGTGAAACGTGTCACTTTTAACTATACAATATTCCTTATAAGTTGAGATAAAGTTCATGCTCCAGGTGCTGCAGTTAATGACCTTCCAGCTCTCTCTGTTCCCTTCAGAAATACAAGATAAATCCTGTTAATTTATGAAAGTGGTTTGTTCCTTGCTGGAGGGAATCAACATGGTCTAAGATTTCATTTCGACATCCTGTGATTGAATCATTTGCATAGAGTACAGTTCATCTTATGCCTGGAATGGTCATCGAACATATCCATGATGTCACTTCCTGTGCTTATGAACGTTTGAAATGTCTCGAGTGTTCAGTCGAAATACCTTCGAGTGAAACGTCTTGAATATCTAAACGTCTTGAACGTTCACGTTAAAACGTCTTGAGCGTTCCTCACGTGTCTCGAAGGTTACTTTGAAACGTCTTGAACGTTCTTTTGAAATGTCTTGAATATTTAAATGTCTTGAGTGTTCCTTTAAAACATCTTGAAAGGCATTTGAAATATCTTAATGTTTTAAAAAAGCCTGGAAAACATTTGAAAAGTCTCGCATGTTTGTTTGAAATGCATCGAATGTTCATCTGAAACATTTGCGGTTCCTTTTGAAATGTCTTGATGCTTAAAAAAAAGTCTTAAACATTCATTTGAAACGTCTTGAGAGATCTTTTGAAATGTCTTGAATATTTTAAATGTCTTAAATGTTCGGTTGAAATGTCTCGATGTTTGAGAAGGTCTTGGAAATTCGTTTGAAATGTTTAGAAATCAATCCTATAGTATTAAACCTTATGTATAAAGTTTCACGTTCTGTAAAGCTGCTTTGAGACGATGGCAGTTGTTAAATGCCCCGTACAAATAAATATGAATTGACCTGAATTGAAATGTTTGGAACGTTCGTTTGAAATGTTTTTGTATGTTTGCTTGAAATATCTTGAACGTTCGCTTGAAACGTCTCGGATGTTTGTTTGAAATGTCTTGGGGATCCGTCGGAATGTTATTTTACTTCACTGCTTTCTTTTCACAGAAACGGTCACACATCATGCTCTGATGGCTTCTATGAAAACGGAGGCAGGTGACAAAAGACTGATAAAAGGCGGTGAACGTCGCACTGTCTAACTTATACTGTAGTTCTTTCACATTTTCACCCATCCTATATGTCAGACCTCTTTTCTTTCCGCCACTGTCTCTTGACCTTGAGGTCGTTTCGCCTCGTTCGAGCCTTGCCAATCAAAATGGCACCCGTCTCTCTTCGGCAGTAATCTAGGCATAAACCCTCCATTACTGCAGAGACTCATCTTTATACGTCTGCCGCAGTTGATGCACTCCTCTCTGCCCTCTCCATCCTGCCCAAGTCATTATTTTATATTTCCCAAAATATAATAGAAATCCTCTTCTGGCCCAAGGGTAACCTATATTAATACTGTACGTCCTTTTGTGAGGAGTAGAAGACTCAGGCAGGCTGTGATCCATCTTTTGCACTCTCTCTCTCTCTCTCTCTCTCTCTCTCCTTTGTTTCATTTCATTCAGATCTCTCAACATCTGACAGATTTACATTTCATCAATGCTGGCCCTGACTATATTAATAACTCTAGAGGTATTTGATGAAGCAGGGAGTGAAAAGCAAACGATCTGATGGTGACATGAAACGATCGTGTTTTTCCTTCACATCAGGTCCTTCTGTCTCTGCCGTCTACGGGCCACATCTGCGACAACAAAGGAAGGGATTGTTAAGTAATTTCAATGTTTTTTGAGTAAAAAAACAAAACAAACAAAAAAAAACCCTTATTTTTAATTCCTTTCTTTCGGTTAACCTGCACGAGGATCCGCTAAGTGCTTTTGTCAAGGTGCCATCTCCATTGAGCAAAGAGAGGACTGATTTAAATAAAAACAGCTTTGCATCTGGATTGCATAATTCTCTCATCCCCTGAACACACAGCGATAAGATGCAGCCCAGAGCACCGTGTAAATAAATATATAAATATGACTCACTTTTTCCAGCTCCCTCTGATCTGCTTTATACTGCAGTCTGTGAAGTACCGAGCATTAAAAATCTAATTTCCTCAGAAAAAAAAAAAAAACAGAGTGGTGCAAGAGAGCAAGATGCATAACTGCTCTTAGGAAAGGATCTTAATGACACACTAAAGACTGCATAGTGCTGTCACCGTTTACACGAATGCAATTATTTTTATCTGTACAAGGTAAAAGATAACTGTTTATCAATTTTATTGATTATGGTTTAGTGAGCTTGCATCCTATATTGTCTTCTGCACTACTGTACGTTTCTAATGTATCGCTTATACTGATATTCCAGATAAAACGTAGTTGTAATGAAGTAGACGTTCTGTGATGAGATCCATGAAGACGGTATGAATAAAATAATCGAAAACGTTAGCGATATTTCCTGAGAAATTCTCTATATTCACGAGTAATGTTTGACCATTCGAGTCCTTCATCATCATCATCATCATCATCATCATCATCGCAGCTGCAATGCTGAGATTCGATTACCCAGTGTCTCGAACCCATAACCTCGTTTCCATGGTGATCGAGCGAGCGAGAAAAGTCCGTGCTCCGAGGAGCTGGCGAGGCTGTCTGTCGTCGCCTCGGAGAGGTGAGGTCATTAATTCTCCCTGGTAACAGTAGGCGAGGGTGTTTTTTTTTTTTTTTTTTATATATATATATATAAAGATCTGAGACCAGACATAAAAACTAAATAAATAAATAAACAACCCAACAGCTGCTTAATGAGAAGACCAGATAAGTTTCAACCGCAGACGGAAAACAGGTAAATAAATAAATAAGTTTATAAAAGTAACAGCTTACAAATAATGGCTTGGCACGAAGTTCTCGCTCCGTAATTGGCTCCCGCGTGCTACTAGGTATCGATTATAGAAAATCTAATGACATTAAATAATAATTGGTCCTCGCGATGAAACTCTGGCTGGAGCAGTAAACGGATTTTGCCATACAGTAATTAGGATTAATGAAGTGCTGGTGAATCCATAGAGATGCATCACTGCAGGCTGCCGTGATACAGCGATTAATCACTGCAATTAGACTATGACACTGTTTACAATAATATAACAACTGCCTTTTGATTAGGTATCAGACATCCACGTGCGGCTGGAAAGATGAGAAAGCTCACGAGGAAAAAATAAAAAGGCGAAAATGGATATGGCTGGCCTATAAACCGAAATAATGAGGTTATTCCACCTCGTGCAGTGTCTCAGGTAAGTGTCTTTAAAGTTCTGGACTGTAATTAAAACCAGCAAACAGTGTTTTAATGAGAGAGCGAGAGACGACACTTCCAGCATAACGAAGTAGCTCATTATCGTTTATTCCTTCCCGTCGTCTCCTTCGCTCCGGTTGCATGACCTGGTTTTCCTGACAGAAGGCTTTTACGCTTTATGTTAACTTAGGTTTCTTCTTATTCTTCTCTGTATCCATCTTGGTTTGTGATCATTAGCAGTCACCGCGTGCTTTGCGTATTTCCAACATGAAAACACGACGCTCGCCTTTTTAACTGGTTCGGAGACCGAGGTTACAAATACATGACCCCGGTGAGTCGTTCGATGCTTTGCATTATACGTAGCTTAGCCCGCAGGCTCCAGAGAGCTGGATTAAAAAAGAAAAATTAGCTATGAGAAAACAACAAACAACATTTCCAGAGGAGGATAAACATGACCTTAATGCAAATTTTGTTTTAACACTAGGTTTAGCTGAGCGAACAATCAAACCTGGTGAAACAAAATTCTGCGCTCCTGTGCATTCTGGGAGAAAATTTAGAACATATGGGAACATCTCAGAAAAAGTGGCCTACTTGGTGTCCAAATTTGATTTGAAGAAAGCAATGTATTATATCTGATTTTATATAAAAGAGAAAAGAAAGAAAGGGCAAAGCTTGGCCAAGCAATCTGTCAGAATTACAGCAATATGAAGAGGAACGAGGAAGTGCCAGGTTGAAGGCAGTTATAAAGAAATAGAGAAGACACACGAGTTATTAGAGATTTATCGACGGATTAATATGTTTTAGCTGGCAACAATTCTTTTAACCCTTTTTAACCTTTTTTATTCAAAATGTTTTACTCATTTATTAAACACCCATTTCAGAGACTTGTGGAAAAGATTTTACGGTGTTTCAGAAGGAGACAATTATTGACCTGCATCAAGTAAAGAAAACAGCTAAGGAGATTACTGAAATCACTTCAATTGGGTTAAAAACTGTCAACAACCACAAATTATTAAAACCTGGAAGGACCTAACTAAGTCAACTTAGTGGGAAGAAATGTGATCGGAATTGTTTTTTCTTTTCTTTAAAACTCATGGCTATGTTTGTGGGCAAAAGTAAGAGCATTTCCATACACACACTGGATTTAGCCTAAACAGATGTGTGGCCACTTGTTAGTAAGGAGAATCAGAAACAAGGACTTTGCTAGGGAGCGTAAAGATTGGACTGCCTAGCGGTGGATAAAGGTCATGAGGTCTGTTAAGTCCAGATTCACCCTGTTTCTAGGCGAGTACTCATTATTCCCAGTGCCTGCTGTACAAATCCTTGGACACGGTTTTACGATCTGGGGTTTCTTCAGTTGTTCAGTTGATGATCTGAATGTACTGGATGACCAGTTTATCCCAACGGTGGATTTGTCCTTCCCTGACAGCACAGGCATATTCCAGGATGACGAGGCCAAGATTCAGATTGTGAAAGAGAGCTTCACGGAGAATAAGGAAACATTTTCGAAACATCCACGAGTCCCCACTTTGACCTTAGTGAAAGTCTTTGAGAAGTACTGGAGAAGACTACAGACTGGTTTGACTCATTAGTGATTCATGAAAAATGTTGTGACATCACATACTTTTCTTTAAACAATGGTGCATTCATAGATAAACTTGGTGCAGCAAAATATTAGTGTGTATATATAGTTGGATAAAAAAAACTGAAACAGCTGGATTCAGACCCTAATAGTTTATTAATATGTTGTTGGGTCTCCTTTTGCATCCAGTCCACCATCAGTTCATCTTGGGAATGACTTTTACAAGTCCTGCACTGTGGTCAGAGGGATTTTGAGCCATTCTTCTTGCAGAACAGTGAACATTCCACTACATGATGCTGGTGGACGAAAACGTTTCCTTACACAATCCTCCAAATCACCCTGAAGTGGCTAAATAATATTCAGATCTGATGACTGTTCAGACCATGGGAGATGTTCATCTTCACCATCACGTTCATCAAACCACTCTGTCACCAGTCCTGCACCTTCAGGGTACAATGTTTGAACCAAATTGTGCACATGCTCCTCCAGAACGGTAATCCTTGACCGTGACTCACCCATCTAGCAGAAGTAATCTGAATGCCGTTCTAACCCTAGAAACCATCACTGATCCACCCTCATGCTTCACTCTGGGAATGAACAGTCCAAGCTTCTTTGGGGCTTCTCCACACTGAAACTCTCCCAGATATGGAAAAGATAGTGAAGGTTGACTTCAAAGAATAATAAATGTTTCACGTTGTCCACAAAATCTCCTTAATTTTGACCTGAGGGGATATGAACATACAACATTTCACACACTACATTACAGTCGAAGCGAATCGCTGCTCTCCCTCCGTCTATATTAAAGGACGTGTTATGCCGTAAACAATCGTTTCACGCTGACTGTATATGAATCCCACAGGGATTATTATTAAGTCTTTCTGAAACCTTTTCTTACTGAAGTATCAGCGTGTGAATGAGTCCACATACAGGGTAGCACGAAAAGATGGATTGTATAGGAAGCGTTTGTATGCGGTCAGTGTTTCTGCTAGTCACGGTGAGTTTGGTTAACAAAGAGACTCTAGGAAAAGACTCCAGGAGTAAAGTGAACCTGAAACTCAATAATAAAGGCGGTTAAATGCAGCGAGACGTGCTGCCAACGTGTTCAAAATATGCTATGAATAAATGAATAAGGGTGCAGACATGGAGGTGTGCATTATGTTAATGAGGTAAATGTGAATAATAGGCGTTTCAAAGGCTCTGTTGAAATGCTGTCAGCACTGTGGATGTGAACCTGCGGTGAGTATCTAATACAGAACCCCAACCTCACCGTGCAAATGCCGCAATTCTGAGGAGCTGATTATTTCAAATGATTATTTACTTAAGAAATGCAGATCAATTTTCTCATGACTTCAGTAGTCAGTGGTATAATTTGGCACCGGTTGGAAGAACTGGACTTCTACAGTTTATAACACACACCTTTAGGACATTTAGGAAACATCCAATATTCGATTCCATTCAGTAAAATCTATTGATTACAAAAACACAGCTTTGTACATTCCAAAAAATTAAATAAATAAATAAAACACGAATTAAAGAATGACATAACTGCTCACAGAAGCTGTTAGTAAAAATATATATATATATCTTACACTAACACAATTACTTTTCCTGTATCTAACATGATTTGAGCGTGTCTTTTCAAATCCCTGAATAAAAACATACACCAAGACAATCGAACCCATGGACAGAACTACACTATTCTACCATACAGGGCTTAATCGGCAAAATTAAAACGCTATAGTTATTCCGTAGATCCCATCAGCGCCAACACACTGATGAGATCTATTATTTAAGTTTAGTATAAGCAACTAGAAGAAAACATGGTCTATTTGAGAAACTTAATATTTTTTTCTGTGTGGTTCCTGAGGGATCTAGAGATGTAACAGCTCCAGGTGTATTCCGCTTTATGAGGATTTCGGACAGTCAAGAGGAGTTGCCAACTTCATATAGTCTTTGAGAACATCAACCTCCTAATCATTACACAACTGTCAGACTGTATTTATAATCACACCCTCTACTGGATGAGGTTCCTTTTTGAGGCTGGTTCGTCTCAAGGTTTCTTCCTTTTTTCATCTAAGGGAGTTTTTCCTTGCCACAGTCACTTCAGGCTTGTTCATTAGGGATAAATACAAATTCATTTAATAAGTCTAATATTAATCTTGAACCTTTGTATAACAGTAATATTTGTATAATATTAAACTTTCTGTACTGTTTACTTACTTACGTCTATAAAACTGCTTTGAGACTATGTCCACAGTTAAAAGCGCTATACAAATCAATTTGAATTTGAATTTGAATATTTTTTTTTAACACTGACTGACCACATATCCTTTTTTCCCAGTGCTGCTTGCACGTCTGTTAATTTTCCACGTTTTTCTTATACACTCAAGAACGTCACAGCATGTTAACCCAATCAACCTAAACATGACACGTGTGAGGGTGAGAGCTGCTTTAGATTTCCAGTGTAGTGACGCTAAAGGGCATAAATAGGTGCAGCGACAGGGTCGATATCATCTGTGTTTTGAAACTGTAGCTTCTGATTTCTGCAGCTTCACAGGCCTGTTTTAGATTTCCTCATCACGGTGTGCACACATCGCACACACACCTAAAACCGGACACTGCACTCCAGGCTCCTGCTACCCAGCATGCACTGCTGGCCGTGGCAGTCCCTGAGACGGATGTGTGTGTGTGTATCTGTTGGAAATCCCTGAGGGGGTCTTGGTGATCTGTGTGTGCTTTTCTGTAAAGTGCTCAATAGGCTTCCGTGGCTTCCCACAAGATTTATCTCCGACCATTAAAATACATTTGATTTTTATCACGCCAAACTGCCACTGTGCTTTCCTAATTCTCTTTCTCTCCGCTCCCTACCTCCACCTCCCTGCCTTTTATCATTCTACATCTCTTCCCGCCGCCTCTGCCACTATCGTTCGCCTTATCGACTTCCCCCCAGCTGTCTCTCTTGCTCTCTCTTTCTCTTCCCGCCCGGTTTATTGACGCTCGTCCCGTCTTATCGCTTTTCTTTTGTCTCGCTGTCCATTTTTCTCCTCTCCCTTGCTTCGTTATCCTCAATTTGTCTCGCAGCTCCATCTTGTCTGTCAACATGAGGAAACATCTATATTCCAACCCAACTTAATGTTCAGCGACTGACTGACGAAACATAAACATATAGTTCACATATTGAAAGGAGCCCCAACATGACAGCAGTTAGTTCCTCTAATCCAAATAGGTCAAGTGCTGTTCCAAGAGTGCTTATACTTCCTATAACCACACAGGGACTTTGTGTATCATTCTGCTCATATGTGTACACTAGAGATTTTCACACTGTTTAACCTGGGGATATTGCTGTTATGAATGAAATAAAAGTATTTAAGGCCCTGACTGAAAAATTAGCCGAATGTGGATACTACTACTATATTCTGGTCAACTACACAACAAACTTAACATTTGTGGAATATTTAAGACTGAGTTCTTAAAGATTGGCCTTTAAAGGTGAAGATTTTCTCAAATTGTTATTCAAGGTTGTAATGTGCTGTATTAATCCAGTCATTGGTGCAAATCTGCAAATAAGAAGGTTCACCTGGGGTTTAGGAATGTACAGTGTGAAAGTGAGTTGGTCATCTCTGCCAGGTGGGCCAGAAAGGAACCCTAATGCCCGAGGGCTATGGTTTATAGGGCTATCCATTTAGGGCCATCTCTACTGCTGCTACTACTGCTGCAACCATGCACAACCATGCTCCTGCTCTTGTGTTAGCCCCTGCCAGCTTGCTTGTGCCAGGTGTGTCACTGTAGGAAAAGCCAACAGAATCCAGTTTGCCTCCAGTCCTAATTCTTTCAAGGTGTGTTGCCCACTGTTGTTGGCACAGACCAAACTTCTGTCCTTCAGTAGGAAATTCTCTTGTGAGAAAGGCACTGTAGTGCATATTCCCTACATTTATCAAGTTCCAGCTTTACAGCCAACATTTCATCGTTCTCATGGCTCCCAATTTTGGACCTGCATGCACTGAATTGTACACTGAAACAAATTCAAAATGTTATTCCTCAAGGTCATTGTCTCACAGACCAGGTCTGAGGACTGGTTTGCAACAATAATCCAGACTTCCCCGGTTCACTTTCAGGGTGAACGGTAGCATGGCTGAGTTCTCCCTTTTGGTATAGTCTTGTGCATGGAGGATGTTCTGGCATCACTGCACCACAGAGCATCCATATATTCAATTATCCAGACAACTGGCTCATCGGCACAGATGAGGGATATGGCAGCCAGGCACTGTGATGATGTGCTTGCACACATTAGGTTCCTAGGCCTCAGGCTTTACCCAGGAAATTTGTGCTTTATTATATTTATTATACTCAGAGAACCACCTTATTGGGGATAGTTTGGAATTCAGCAGCAGGGGTTGTCACCCTTTGTTCTATGTCATGGGAATCCTAGCCAGGATACTCCATGACAGAGTCAACCAGTTACTGTGGACTTAATTTACCTTCTGGACCATGCTCCTTGTTAGATCTCCATCAGGAGGAACCTCCTGTCTTCTTGGGTCCCTCTAGGGTACTGAGAGGTCCCAGGAGGGGCTGCTCTAATCCCCCTTTGAGTCAGTGAAGACAGCCTCAGGGACCTTCTGACCCTGGAAAGGGCTCTGCTATTAGCCTTGGCCTCACTAAGAATAGTAAGTGTTCTGCAGACCCTGTGAGTTGCCCTCCCCCCCTGGTATTTTCAAGGATGCCCTGCATCTTAAAGTTCAATATCTTCCCAAAAAGCCCCATTATGGCTGGTCGTCCGGTCTTTCTGCAGGCCTTCTGCCCTTTGCCCCACAAGTAGGCAGAGCAGGAGAAACTGCACCTGCTTCAAGAAATTAAGGCTTGACTCCACTGGAGTAT
>JAOTRN010000048.1:4705048-4715875 GCA_028566695.1 Bagroides melapterus
TACAGAATAAACCTGCTTCAGCATCATGGTGCAAATGTGCCCAAAGCAAGGGCCATGAAGGAATTGTGTGCTAAGGATGGAATGGAAGAACTCAGTCCTGATCTCAACTCCACTGGGGTGACCTGGACCACCAACTGCAATGCTCTTGTGGATGAATGAACAAAAATCCTCACAGCCACACTTCAAAATCTAGTGGAAAGTTTTTCCAGAAGATTGAAGCTTATTATAACAGCACACCCTAGACCCTAGACCAACTCCATGATAATACCAGTGGATATGGAATGGGTACCTATGGGTCAAGTCAAGTCAAGTCAAGTAAAGAGCCTTTATTGTCATTTCAACCATATATAGCTTAAGCAGTACACAGTGAAATGAGATGTTTCTCCAGGACCATGATGCTACATAGAACAAAAAGACAATAAGACAATAAACATAAAGCTAAGGATATAAACTAGGTTTAATCCTGGCTACATAAAGTGCATCTGTGCAACATGGTGCAAGCAGTGCAGACAGAAAATAACCAAACAGAGAATACAAAAAAAAGACACGACACAGTAGACAAAAACAGCGCAGACTCAAAATTTAAACTAAGTGAAATAGCAGCAGTTTGGAGGTGATGAGGTAATGAGTTTGTTTTTTTTTTTTTTACAAAATATTATAAATAAACAGAAAACAAAGACGGCATAAAACATTGTGCAAGATGCAATGTGCAAAAAACGGCATGTAATCAGTTTTTAATCTGTAGATTATAAACATGAATGTATGTTTATGGAGTGTGTATTGTAACAATCAGTGCAGTCCAGAGTTTTGTGTGTATGTGTGTATTTGGTGAAGAACAGTGCAGTCTAGAGATTTTGTGTGTATATGTGTGTATTTGGTGGAACTCAGCTTCGTTTATTTAGGAGTCTGATGGCTTGGGGGAAGAAACTGTTACACAGTCTGGTTGTCAGGGACCAAATGCTTCGGTACCTTTTTCCAGATGTCAGGAGGGTGTGATGCTCAGGTGTCCCGTTACTTTTGGCCATATAAGTGTATTGGAAGCAGCATCTTCAAATTCATCACACTAGACTACACACACTTCGTCAAGATTCACATTCAAATTTAATATCTTCAAGGCTTGATAGCAGACCATGAATTATTTCAAAATGTCACAGTTATATTAACTTCCTTCAAGGTCAAATATGCAGCTGAAAATTTATGAAATTTTTAAAGATATTTGTTTGACTGGATATCATGCAACAAAAAACATTCATTTTATCATTTCATTTTCATCTGGTGACAGCAGGTTGAGAAGGTCAGTCAAGACTTCTTTATCCCAAACCACAGATCAGCGCTTATCAGTTTTTCCAAAATATTTTCAAACCAACTGTGAGATATAATCTCTTCAGTGGGTCTTGGGTCTGGTCTGGGGGTCTCTGTCCAGTGGGATGTTCCCAGTCCAGCTCTAGAAAGATCTGACATTATTATGAGGAGCTCAAACCTCCTCAACTGGCCAATCTCAATTCAGATGATCAATAGCTCTACTCTAAAGCCCTTCATGATTGTCAAGCTCCGTATCACAGAGAATATGCCCAGCAACCCTGTTGAGAAATCTCATTTCCTCCACTGCCCTCAGCATGTGACCATAGGTCAGGATTGATTGGTAGACAGACATCTTCCTTTACAAACTAAGGTTCTGCTTCACCACCAACAAGCCTCCCAACTCTACTATCTTTGCTCATTTTGCTCCCAATCGTTTCTGTTTCAGGCCCTGTCTCTCTGATCATTTTTACACCATTTACTCCATTCCCTTTGTCAGGATTAGAGCAGAATTGATCTCCAGAAGGCAGCTGCAAAGGCACCTGTAAAACAAATTTATTTCATTTATTGGTAAGAAAGATGGCTTGGCAAAAGGCAAACGATTCTTTGTCGGATGTGAGTAGAAATCATGAAATCCGCTAAAAAATTTAGAAAGCATTTATATTCATCAGAACATAAATAAATAGTTTCAAACCTTTCAAAACATTTAGTGTACCATTTATCTTCTCTCAATATTTCTTGAATGGGATTTCTGTAGCAATGCAGCTCTGTCCTTAGGATTATCTGCAGCTCATTTTGTGCTTCACAGGTCGGTTTAGTAGTGCTCATAAATAAAAATCCTCCCTCGCAAGCCAAAATAAACAACATATTTGGGTCACCTCCGGCGGCTCGGTCAATTCAGGGTCAGATTTCTCATTTCAGTTGAAGCACACTAGAGCAGACTGAGCCCTCACGCAGGTGGTCACAAACTGGTTATTTTGGTCTATACCCGAGTGAGTATTCTTATCTAACATATCCAAAAATGAGATAATTCCAAGGAAAATAGTGCGTATGTACATATTTATAACTTATCCCTTGTTTTAATCGTTCAGTGTTACCGATCTCAGCCCCTTGTAAGCAGCCCAGCACCAAACAGGGAACAGGTTCAATGGCGTAGCTGCTGTCATTCCCCATTTTTGGCCTCAGTCCCTATAAATTCTCATTTCTGCCATGGCTAACCCCCGGGAGCGGTTTAATTCAGATTCAATCACTAAGACTTACCTCAAGTAATTTTTCAAATCCCTGAGTCAGCTCATGTGCTAATTTTAGGCTCTGTTTTCTCCTGCCTGTCAACCTTGGTCATATTGATTTCCAAAAATGTAGGCGCAGACTCAAAAATGAGGATGACACTGGGTCCACCTCAGGTGCTGAATCTGCCACAAAGGAAAGCTTAAGGAATGATCTTTAGTCTTCCTTTGTGGTAGATTCAACACCCGAGGTGTACCCAGCTGTTATGTTCATTTTTCTGTTCCCTTGATTATGCTACCTACAGGCTCTGTTCCCTTCCTGGTGCTGTATACTTCCCCTGAACCATTTCTGGTCGGGTTTTCAAGCCTTCTTCAGTTGCTGGTGTTCATCACAATTCATGTTCCCATTCTGGAGTTTCATAACCCCCTAATCTATTTCTGCTGGTGTTCATAAGATCATCTCTTCCTGATGTTTTCGAGAGGCTATTTTCTGTTCCTGGAGTTTTATACCGGCCCTGAACAATTTATGGTGGTGTTCATGAGCCCTCTTCCCTTCCTGAAGTTCCTTACGGGCTCTGTTCTCTTCCTGGAGTTGTATGCTGGCCCTGAACAATTTCTGGTGGTGTTCCCTTCCTGAGTAAGGGCTCTGGTCTCTTCCTGGAGTTGTATCTGAACAATTTATTCCCTTCCTCGCAGAATCTGTTACCTTCTTGGTTGCGCTAGTTCTGTTCTGCTCCTGCTCATATTTACTGTCTCTGTTTTATTCCTGGTGGTGTGCACTAGCTCGGCTCCCAGTGGTTTTCACATAGAATTTATCTGATTACTTTGTTTCACATATAGTTTGTCCCATAGAAAACAGAATAATAATACCGTGTCAGATAGAGTTTCTGTTTATTTACAGCCTTTTATTCAGATCTTGATCATGTCTGGTCTTTTACTCTTCACACTGAATCTTTCTCTAGTTTCAGTATCAGCTCTATTCCTAGCCTCATACCCAGTCACCATGTTGGCTTATGTCTGTACTGCTGCTTTTTTGCCTTTGCTTGTGATTTCCATGTCACTGTCCATACTCTGGCTAAAGCTTTGGAGTCTCTGAGTCGGGCATTTCCACTGTACAAACCACCCTGAGGTACAAATCAACCTTACGATTGGTGTGCTTTGGGGTTTTGCTGTTGAGGTTCTGTCACACTACCTTGTGCTTACTGCAGAGCACCGGGGAGCAATAGGAGGTGCCCAAAGGCAATTGTTATTGCTGGCAACCCCCAATATTTGCTGCTTATGTGTTATGTCCATTCTGAAGCATGCCATCAGACAAACCACAATCCCCTTAATTTCCGTCCGGGAACCGTGTTGCATCACACTGAAGCAAGCATCCCCATTCTAGACCGATTCTCCTCCACACATCTTCACAATCACACACACCTTTAAATAACCCATAAACTCTATTTGAAATGCCTTGCTCCACCACTGCCTATGAAATTGCTAAGCCTGTTGAATATATCCTAGTTTGTCTTGCTGTTTGACCCCTGCTTTGTTTACTGTTTGCCCAGTATGCCCATTTGCCCAATCTAGTTTATGACTGTTTGCCAAATGCTCAACCTCTTGCCTCTTTATCCTTCAGAGCATTGCCTAGTCCTTTTGATTTATTTGCCCAGGTTTTTTAATAAAACCCAATACTTGTCTTTAGTAAACCTGATATTGTATACCTGAGATTTGTCACTGGACCTGATTTGAGCTCTTGAGACATTCTGCAGACCAGCAGAGACAAGATGGAGGATGAAATCTCTCACTAAGACCTAGTGTGTATCCCGGCTTACTTGTGCAAGGGAATAGGAAAGAATTAGACAGGCCCTATTATCCATTACACTCAGGGTGAATTATAGCTTCTTCCCCAAATGCTGTAGTAACAACAGACTTATGATATGGACACAATAAGGTATAGCACCGAACTCTAATCTATAATCACGAGACATTTTATATAAAATAAACTTTCAGTGGATAGCAACTTTTCGATTTAACACCGTGACCTATTGAGGAATGGGGGAAAGACTACAGAGTGAAATCTATTAACTGCAGCACAGAGTATTAGGTTAACTGAATAAAATGAATAAAATAATGCTATAAATTATGCGATGATAATAAGATGTTGCATAATTATATTTTTTTAAGGTCCTGGAGGAACATTATTTCAGGTGACTGTGTACTGCATCAGCTATTTACCCTAACTGTTGCACCACCATGCTGCACCTAGTTCCCCCCGTGACCCTGTGTAGGATAAGTGCTACAGAAAATGTACGGCTGGATAGATGGATATTTATACAGTGAAGTCATCATACATTACAGAACCTTAACAGAAAGACTTCTTCCCGACAGATTTCAAAAATTCTTGCACGAAAATAATTTAATCAGCATGATAATTACAAAGTCTCATCCAGGCCAAAAGCCCAGTGGGTGCTGGACCAAAAATTTGACCAAATCCAGCTGTCCTCTCTGTGCCTTGCAGAAGATTTAATTTCTATTTTAATCATGTTTGTTGGTGCTCACAGTTAAGTATTACCGGCACTTCTAACAAGCTCCCGGTCCTCCACTGTCCCACTGCCCAGCCGCAGAATTAAATATTCTGTTTAGCTAAAAAAAAAAAAAAAAAAAAAAAAAGTATTTTTGCCTACACGCCAATGCTAAGTTCACAGGTTACAGAAAATTGTCATTGTTTGAGTGAATACATTTGTGTAGAGCTTTCGAATGTGTGCTTGTGAAAAAATAGAATCCATTAGAGACTGAAAAAATCCTTTAAATGCATAATCTGTTTTATTAGTTCTATATTCATAATTATAGGAATATAGAGTATAGTAATATGGGTAATATGTTGATTAACAGATAACGGTTAAGAGTTGCAGTTTAATTGATTCATGACAGAGCTTCCAAATGACTTTGGTTGATTTAATTAAGCTTCATGGTTGTTGTTAATGTGAAATTAAAGCCTTAGAGGAAGAAAAAAAAACCTAGGTATTGTGATATATTGTATGTATATATTGAATGCATGCTTTATTGTGACTGTACATAAACAGCAGAATGAAATCCTACTTTGTTTCACATAGTTTGGAAGGCCACTGGGGTCAGAGCACAGGTCAGAGATAACAGCCTTCCTGAAGCAGAGATTTACAGTACAGCACATTGCCTGCAGTCCCAACAGCAGCAGCTTGGCCATACTGGGATTTGACCTTTGAACTGCTCTAGTACTCTACTCTGCCTCAGCTTTATATATAAAATATGTTTTGTGATCATTTTGATGTTTTGTTTGTCAAGTCGTCAGTGCAGGATGTGCTACAAATTACAGAACACGATTCAGGACTTGTCAGGCACTTGGCTATATAAAACTTCAACAGCATGTTACATAACGTATTGTTCACTAATATTCTCCCAGGCACCGAACACCAAACACAAATTGAGGAGTTAAGCAGTTAGATAACATTTTATTTTAGCATGTAATGAAAGTGTTGTGATGTAATTCCTCTCATGAAAAAATTTCACATTCTTTTTTTTTTTTTTTCCATGCAAAATAACTGCTAGTGCGTTCTCCAAAGGCCAAATAAAATATCAGACACATCTTACCTTCAGCTGAATGAGAACATGCGTGCATTACTCAGGCACTCAAGACTTCAAGGCTATTCTCCGAAACCCTTCAAAGAATCGAGATAAAGACGTGAACAGAAGTCCTCTTGCCAAAATGCGGCGTTTCGCATCACATCGCACCCGTGAGTTATACAGTATCTTCATTTTTGAGTGCTGCCTTTTGAAATTGAGCTCCGTGCCTCTGCTGTGTGTTTTCATATTCTCCTTATCATTGCCAAAAGCTTTCTCTTTAATACCTGCTACACTTTTTTTTTAACCACACCTGTATCATAACCACACTGCGTATTAGCGCTACTTTTAACACCGCCCCGCGTCAGAACTGTGTATATATTACTTAATAATATAGAATTAACATACTGTATGAAGTGAGCTGGAAAATCACGTTACTCTGTATGAAAGTAACTAGATTACATTTGCTACAAAGTTGTTAGTAAGCGTTCCTGTTCCTGCGTTTCATAATAATAACGTTTATCAGTGGGTAGAGCAACTAGCATTCCACTTTTAGTTTACAGTTTTCTTTCTGCTGCATCGAAACATTCTGCAGGTCAGTTTCCCGTTTCTGTGTAAAATTCTGCAGCATATATCAGGAGTAGTGTGAGCTCTTTGGCATTACAGCCTTCTGTCTCGGACTCTCAGTCAGCACAGCTATTAGTCATGTCATGCACGGTCGACATGGTTCATAATTAAAAGCTAATAATCCAAGCTATTAAATTCATTAATCGGCTTACTTGGAATGGCCACCACGTTAGATTTGTTTTTTTTTTTTGTTTTTTTTTATGCATCATTATTTTACTTGTGTCTCCGTATACAGTCAGAGAAATCCATCCATCCATTGCATCCATCTATCCATTTTTATGTGCTGCTTATTCTAAGGTGAGACACCCTGCACAGGCTGCCTAAACACATGCATACACACACACACATACACACACACTAGAATGAACCGTTCCTCCATTTAGTAGACACCCTTATTTAGAGCGTCTTACATGTTGTCTCATTATATACAACTGAGCAGACAGATAAGGGCCTTGCTCGCAACCTTCCAACACCTTAACCACTAGGTTACCACATGCCTTAGGATCATGTCCACTCTGCTGTCTTCACTTCCATTGGTAGCTGCTGAACAAAGTCGCTCCATACTAGTAGAAACTTGGACACGCCCACATCTTGTCACCAATGGTCGGGATTCTATTTAGAGACTTAGACACAGGGTTTAGATATAGACACGCCCCCTGGCAGTATTTCCGAGAGCCTTAGAGGCTGATCGACATCAGTAAAGAACTGGTCCACTTTTTGTAGGTTAGAGATAAAATAGTCAGTTATCGGCCTCTGGTCCTGGGGATTAACTACCCCATCCTTTTTACACACACCCACAAATTTGTAATTTATGTCTTATGTTTCTTTCTTTATTTCCTGTCCTGAAAGGTTTCACTTATTGAGAATTTTAATGTATGGTGTATGTATAGTGTAGTACAGGCCATTTCCTGTACATAGGACAATGAACTCTTGATTATTAATTGCAGACTTTCATTTTTAAATTTTTACATTCATCTTTGTTGCTATTGACTTATAGTTGAGACAGGATACAGTACAACTGAGCAGTTGATGATTAACTGTCTTGCACCTTGCCAGTCGCTTAAACCGTTTTGTGTTAAATCTTCCTGGCAAAGCGGATTGAGCAGACGGGTAACATCACACGCTTCAATTATAACAAAACAAAAAAAAGAAAAAAGAATGCTGTAAACAGGAAAATCAAATCAAGCCATCAAATGTTCAGTACTTTGTATTATGTTTTTTTTTTTAAAGTTTAATGGACCACACTGTGAACAACACACATACAGTAATTGCATGCAGCCGGTGTAATAATTAACAAAAGCTTGTTTACTGTAGCGTTGTTGTGGTCTGTTACTAATCATAGTTCTATGATAAAAAAAAAAATAATAATAAATAAATAAATAAAAGCGTTCATCAAAGATTTTGCTTGCTAACATTTACTAACCTTTACTAATAAGTAAGACGCTGTACATATATAACAGATGTAGTTGTACTAGAGGTACACAAGGTACTAAAGGTAACACATGTGCCTTCCCACAATCCTAGAAGGCACAGAATTAGCACACGCAAACTCTAACATATTCCATATGTTTCATTCTGTACCTGAGCACAGAAAAGATTTTTTGGAAATATCTCAAGCAAGTGTGTTCCTTTCAATCATGGCAGAGTGATGCACTTGGAGGTGCTTGTATATACCCATGAAATTCAGAGGAAAAACAAAATGGTTGTAATTGTCCTCTGTGACTAGCGCGCTAGCTCTGCCATACATGTTTATACTGCTATCCAGAGCGCCTTACGGAATAGCTTTGATTCTCAATCAAAAACAAATCCTCATGCAAGTCAAGGCCCAACAGCACCATTGAGAACATTATTGGAATCATAAAGGCTATAAAAAAAACAAAAACACAGAGCTTACTCAAAACCATAAATTAAGACAAATATATCTAATAATTTTAAAGAAATGGCAGCCTATAAACACAGGATGGGCCACACTGTCTGGTCGTAAAAGGCAAACAAACACCTCAGCTGAGGATTTAGAGCCCGTGTTTTATTATTAACATTATATATGATTAAATATTTTCATTAGAATAGAAGTGATTCTAAATAAAATTCCTTTCAGCTTTTTTCATGATTGCTCATTTCATGCTCCCTGCTGCCTGTGAATTTGGACCTTTTATGGAGTTTTGTGGGCATCTCTACATGCAAATGAGCTGTGTGAGGAACGTGATCTGGTTTGTCTTATGCAAGCGTTTACACGTAACTTTACAAAAAGATCATCGTCGTCGTGATTATAGCTGTACAGCCAATACTGGTACAGCAATATTTGCCTTGCATTCAGTATCCGTCTAATGAGTGAGGTTTGTCTGGGGTTAAGAAGATTACGCCTCAGAAGGATCACTGTACTCGGGCCTTCACGCTGTATAGAAGTTCCTAACAATAGCATTTAAGACACCACCAAAGGTTTCATTCTGCACCCTGGGAATCTTCTAGATTTACCAGTTGACTGTTAGTGGATGTGTATGTATTGCAGGGGTGGACTTGGGGTGGTGCCGGGCCCTTGGCTTGGGACCTCTATATACATCATCACATAATTTTATAGCTGCTAATGTCACAATGCCATAGTATTAGCAGACAATATGTGGTATCTGATAGCCATTTTGCTAATAGATTTTTCTATCAGTATCAATTATTAGTAAATATAACGTAAATCTAAAGATTTGTCTGTGTGGTCTTGTATTTGGATTGAATATTGGTTAGAAAATTAGGCAGTTGGTGACGTAAAACATTTTACACCGTTGTTTTTTGCTTTATTTTATCAACGGTCCCTAACATTCTTGATTACATTCAGGGGGAAAAAAATCTGCGTTTATTTTGGCGTTTGTTCGTTTGATTCCACTTTGAACATGGAGTCTTGTAATGATTTTGTGGGTTGATTGTGTGCAATTATGACCAGAAATACCTGAATATCTGAATTTGGAAGTAACTAATAAGGTAAGTCACAGACACATGATGTGTGGTTATCAGACAAATTTGTCAATACAAATAATTTGTATTTATAAATTGTGTTTTGTGAGTATAAATTCAATTATAACTGGGTGTATTGCTCAGATTTATTGTGAACGTGCCCTAGATTACGTGTATGCTAATCGGATTTTATATAAATGTATTCATGTTGTTCAAATTCAAATGAAACTAAAATTTAATACAAAGGTTTAGAAATATAGATTCAGGATTTATTTGCAGCAAAGCTCCGCAAAATCCAGCTCTGATTTTTTCTTTTTCAACATTGTAAGAATTAGCTAAAATCAAAATCTCAGTTGACTGCACCAGTAAACACAAGCTAAATCCAAACTAACCCAATCAAGGAGTCTTGTTTTAATTATGAATTGAGTTTGTTGCTTGAATTAGAGCTTATATAAACGTAAATAGTATGTATTTACACTTATAAGGTGTTTTTTGTTGTTGTTGTTGTGCTGTGAATAAATAGGGTGGCTAATTTTAATGTGAGCCCAGTTTGCTAATTTTTAAACTTTATAGACGCTCCCTAACGTTCTTTCTCGTTAGCAATTGTCAAGTTCTGGATTGATTTCCGTAAACAATATGCGACTCGATTATAAATCCTTTCCTTAACCTTGAATTTCAATCTATCAGCATATACCATGGACTTTGATGGATATCTTTAAAGGTCAGTTATGTCATGGATAAACTTATCTCTCACAAACACTCAGTCGGGGTCAGTTACCTGCCTTGGAATGTAATCTAGATCTGCTGTAATCGTAATAAACAAGCTAATCATCCTTTTCACACACTTTTGCTCTTCTTACTGTACAGTAAACTGGAAGGATCTGTTATCTCACTAGCGAATTTCCTTTCAAGGATTCTCCGTGTCATTTTTTTTTTTAACGTGCCGCTGTATCGCCTCAGGCTCACTCATTAGGGAGCTAGCACTCATCTACACCTGGATTTCTGTAAAGCTGCTGCTTTGTGACAGTGTTGTTAAAAGAGCGACACAAACACTAGGTTGCATTGAATATAAGGCACATATTGAGTTATTTTGTGTAAACACTAAATTGATTTGTTTTTTGTTGTTCCTCATTCAACTCAGATTCATTCA
>JAOTRN010000048.1:4715975-4729163 GCA_028566695.1 Bagroides melapterus
CTCTCTCTCTCTCTCTCTCTCTCTCTCTTCATCCCACACCACAGAATCATGACACTAACTCAACATGAGCTCTGACGTTTAGAACATTGTGCTACAGGCTTTTACACAGCTTATTGGCAGCGTGGAAGAGTAGCGATGGCAGCAAGAATAACAGAATATTCAAAAGAGGCAGCTGGCTTTAGAGGAAGGTAGCACAATACTTTTTTTTTTTTTTTCTGATGCAATACACATCTGAGCCGGAATGCAACGTGTTTACCCTGAAAATGAACGGTAACTTACTGGCATTCACCTGTCTTGAACTTTTCTACATTTTGTAGTGTTTGAATGGGGAAGTAGAAATCCATACAATGTTATTTTCAAGTAAAAAAAACAACTTTGTTGTGCTTCGCCCCATTTCCTTAATTGGTGCAACCAGTTGCCTTGAAAACTCTCACCATCAGTTGAACGAAGTGATCTATACAGACATACACCTGCTCCTGGGAGGTCAAAAAAAGGGAGTAAATACTTATGCAAATTGCTGTGAGTTATTTCATGTTATTTCACGTTATTTCACGTTCATATGCTTGATGGAAATGCGACAAGGTGTCGTGGAGAATGAGTGAGTGAGTGTTTATGCTTGTGCATGGCTAATCGGAATCGGGTTCATATGAATCTGTTTTTCAGAAAGAGGTAAAAAAAAAAATGGAGAGAGAGAAGGGGGGGGTGGAGGAGGAGAACTGGACAGCGTGAGGCTGAGAAGCATAAAGTTTGAGAAAAGTATTAAAAGTATTCAGGATATCTCTCTCTCTCTCTCTCTCTCTCTTTCTTTCTCTCTCTCTCTGTCTCTGTGTCTCTCTCTCTCTCTCACACAGACACACACACCAGCAGCAGTGCAGGACAGGACAGTCAGCAGGACAGTCAGAGATCTGGAGCCTGGAGTGAATGACTTCCAAAGCAGTGAGAGTTTTGGAGGCAGAGACAGAATCGGTCAGCGATGAACCAAACACTGAAGCAAACACACAAATTAGCGTTGGCGCTAAACCCAATGCCGCTGCACACGTCAGTCCTAGCGCTCACAGCGAGCCTGGCTTCAGCATCCACACAGAGGCTGCCCCTGGTCCTGTAAACCAGCAGCAAGGAGAATCTACAGGTACACTCAAAGAACACTGAAGAACAAAGCAGAAGAGAAATAGTGTGAATGTTGTGATGCAGGAGAGTGAAGAGCGAGTGTGCAGTACAGGAGGAGAAGCACAGACTCACACACACACACACACACGGAGGATGGAGAGATCAGATCAGACGAGGCAGGATCTTCTGACAGTTCTCAAACTACACAGCTTGAGGACCAGTACACCACAGCATGGATAAAGCACTTTTTAAGGTAAAAAAAACTATTACTCTCACTCTACACAACACTACTATGGTTAAATCAACACATAACAAAAAAAAATATATTAAAGTCATTTTCAAGTACTTTCACAACCTGGACAATTTAGACTCCATGACCAGATCCATACCAGACTATGCAATTTCATATAGAAGTGTGGTTTTGGGCTTTTGTTAGGTGTGACGTATTTCTAAATCATTTAAATGTGTAAATAATCTACTGATGCACTGACGTCATTTTAAAAAGTAGATTAAGCTCAGAATCAGTGGGTCCAGTGGTGGAGAGAGTAGAGAAAGGTCAGGGTGCTCTCTATATAGGGTGATGGGCAGGGGATGGACTTTCCTTAGGCTTCACAGAAAGGTGCTGGAGCTGATGAAACCCACCACGTTCGTTTCAGGTAAATGCTGTGCAGCCCACTTTTACATTAATTGAATGATTATCTATGTTTTGATCTTTGTTTTGTAATGATCTGTGTTTTAATTCTTTTATTTTACTTCAAACTAGTCATCTTATTAATCCAGCTAAAAGAAGTCATATGTCAACAATTCATTTGAAACATGAGGCTAGACTTGGCTAATTTTATTTCTAGTTTAAACTTAACTTATTATTACAATAACTGAAGCTAAGCTTCTTAATAAAACCTTAAAAAGAATGAAAAAATAAAATGAAACCAACAATTAGATAGATGAGGTTTCTTGGCAACTTCAGGTCAGTTCTTTGTTTCCGACCTTTACATAAAATTAATGACTCGTGTTTGTGTTATTTCAATATATTCACAGAAATAGCTTCTTTTGATACAGTTTAATCAACCAGGACCGTAAATATTTTCCCAGAATTCCAAGCTGGCTGAAGTTTTGAAGTGTGTTGAACGCAGTGTAGAGTTCGTTCAACAGTTCGGCACAATAAAGTGTCAGTAATGTGAAAGCACCACCCGTGGCTTTAATCTGACTTGATGTTGTCATATTGTACTTTCTCTCAGACGACCCATTCAGCTTCTCTCAGCTCCTTCATTATGTGTCACTGCTCCACAATTGACTTATTTTAGCGCTGATGTCTATGGATAATAATAATGATTATATTGTCAGCTTAGCTCAGCATCAGTCCCTACTTTAGATACTTGAAATACAGAAAAAAATTCCACATAAAAAAATATAAATGTGAATTCGTAATATATTTTTAGTATGTCAGATATTTTTCATGGGAATCTTTTAATCTGCAATCTTTTTAGGTGACAACGTTCATTTTCCAAGCAAAACAAAGATACGACTGCTGTAGTGTCTTGAATCGGTTGCTGTTGAAGTGTGGATATTTTATTGTGGTAAAGTATTTCGGACTCGCTTTGTGGTTTCTTGGTAGCATGGCAAGCAGTTCTAAGAAAAATATCCTAAAGAATAGGGGGAGTAATGGGATGTGATAGCCTAGAGGTTAAGGTGTCGGCTTACCAATCAGAAGGCTGTGAACTTGAATCCAAGCTTCACCAAGACACCACTGCTGGGCCGCTGAGCAAGGATCGTAACCCTCAATTACTCAGGTGTATAAATGAGAGAGAATGAAAGAAAGAAAGAAAGCGATCACAAGAAAAGATCTTGTTTTTTATGGCTATCAGACCAGCTGAAACAAAGTCAGACACGACTGTATAAACCTGTTATTGAATTAGGCATGGAATTATTATTATTATTATTATTATTATTATTATTATTATTATTATTAGGAATTAGGGCGTGGTTTAAGGAATAAAATTCAGTCTGGTGTGCGATTACAGGAAACCCCTCACCTTTTTGCCGGTATAAGTAGCTTTACTTGTCTTTGGGATAGGTCACACCAACTTCCTACATACACACACACACAACTTCCTAGTAGGTGCCAGGGGTGTGGATGTGAGTATTAAACACTTTATAACCCCTTCTTCTGGTGTTAATATACGAATTACATCTGCTAATGGGAGGTGAGACGAGCTAAGAACCAGTATCTCTATAATGGTACAGTTTTCAGAGACTGGAGTAGTGTGAAGGACTCACTCGTAATGAGAGGACCAACGGATATGTGAGCTTTTTAACATAATAGAGTTTATAGGTTTTATTTCGATCCTTATGATAAATGTACTTATGGGCTGCTATTATGAAGAGAACAAAACCAAGACAAGAACATGTATTCCCTAAAGTTCCTCTGTGACCTTCATAATTATTCCTGCCGTTAAGGGTCTCCACACTCACGGCCTGTTGATTTAGAGCTTTTTTTAAGGAAACCAATGCTTTAAATCACTTTTAAACTACTTGGTGGAAGACATGAGATCGTTTTCCTTTAAGGTCATTTCACCTAGCAAATCAGTTGAGCACATTTTAATATCTATAAAGTTTTTCTGATCTTTGGGTCCTGCAGTACTTCAGGATTGAAATTTCAAAGGAGGTTTGTGCCCAAAGTTGCACACCACCTGACAATTACACCCAGATGCACTTGCTGAGCATCTCATTCTAGATTTATTCCTCTTTCCCGTTAGAATAAGCCCCACTCTTTTGGGAAGGCTTTCCACGAGATGTTGGAGCGTGGCTTTGGGGAAAATGTGCTCGTTCAGCTACAAGAGCATTAGCAAGATCAGACACTGATGTTGTAAGTGCGAGATGTCGGGAATTCTGTCGGTTGAGTCAGAGTCAGGGCTCTTTGCAGGACACAACAGTTCTTTAGTTAACCTCCACATCATGTCTTCATGGAGCTTGGGGGCTTTGTTCCCACATGCTAGTTACAATGAAGAGAAATTCATACATAGTATACAATTCAGTGCTTCACACTGTGCAGTGATGGACAAACTTTTGCCCAAATAGTGCATTTATATATGCATCACATCATCACTGCTGTCTCTCCTGAACGCCACCTGCTAGGCTAGTATACAATCTCAGCCTTTTAAAACGGTTGAACTGGACTCCAGTTCCCAGCAGCCAATACCAGTAGATTGTTCTCCTGCTTACGCACACCTGTTTCCCATCACAGTCACAGCAGAAATAACCAGCCTTGTCGAACAGTCGCCGCTAAGTCTTTGTTAGCTCTGTATGATTCATCCCTCGTTCTCCTAATCCTCCCAGTTTTATTCTTTTGTTTTGTTTTATTTGCCTGTGATCAAGTAAAATGGCTGCACTCACATCCGTTTCTGCCTATACCACCTGGTGATATGTAATTTAGCTGCGAGATGTTTTTGATATGTCTACATAATAGTCTAGTAACGTTTATGGAAAAACTCAAACGTGAAATAAGGTTTGACTCCTGCAACAGTTCATGGATCAGACTGAAGACCCTGAAATACCTGCATGAGGGAAGCCTTTATTACATCTATGTTACAGCACACTGAAACTATTTCTTGCATATCCCAGCTTTTGGAGGCTGGGGTCAGAGCACAGGGTCAGCCATGAAGCAGTGCCCCTGGAGCAGAAGGGGTGAAGGGCCTTGCTCGAGAGCCCAACAGTAGCAGCTTGGTAGTGCAGGGGCTTGAACCCTGATCCTCTGATCAACAACCCAGCACCACTTGAGCCACCGCTGCCCAATATTATTGTGACTGTAGAACTCCCACAATTTTATTAACCAATTCTACATAAGAAAAAGCGAATATATTCTAAATTATTTACGAGTGAAATTAAACCTCAAATACTTAATCACATCTCTTAATATTTGACAGTTATATACTTCGGTCCATTAGAACACCTTCATAAACAATGGCATAAATCTTTTGAAGAATACTCAGTTTGTTTCTTTTGACTTTTATTGTGTAAATGAGTTTTGGTTCCCTGGTAGTTCCTTCACTGGCACGTAGTAATCGAGTCAGTATCAGCGTTTAGATAGTCAGACTACAATAATTAACCTCAGTTATTTAAACGCACTAGCAGCTTCAGGTAAAATTCACAGTAACCATCATAATGTGGAGAAAAATCTGAATCTCAGAAAAAGTGATTTTGACTGTCAGATGATTGTCAGTGTTTGAAAGGCTGGATGGAGTCTTTCTATAACTGCTGATCTTTTGGGATTTACACACACACACACACACACACAGCATCTAATGTTTATACAGACAGATGCTGTAAAGAAAAATCAGACCTCTAGAGGGAAAAGCCTTGCTGCTGAGACTGGTGGTGTTTTTTCATTCAATAGCCGGACTTGTAGAAGCTGACAGGAAGGCTACAGTAACTCAGGTAATCACTCTGTACTGCTGTGGTGAGGGTTGTTTTGTCCCTTAATGTCCACTATTTAACATCTAAAGGCTATGTTCAGCACGATGATGCATCATAATGTAATCATTATATACTGAATTCATGAACATGACAATGACCTCAGTGTTCATAAGTGACTTTCCCAGTCACTGGATCTGAATCTGGTAGAACCTGATGTGTAGGGATGCGTTAGAACAGGAGATTGATGGCATGAAAGTGGATCTGAACAACCTGCAGGAATTGCCTGATCTGATCATCCAGTCAAAACGAACCAGAATTTTAAAGCAGCATTTCTGACGCGAATCCAGACCAGTCAAGGATGTTCTGAGAGTATCACCAGTGTGCCAGTCTTCCAGTGTTAGTATAGCCTTCATAATAAAGTGCTCAGTGAATGCGCATCAGCGCAAAACAATATTTTGACCTCAAGACATATAATTAGAAAATAATAATACATATTATTTTCAATTGATGGAAAATGAACTAGCAGATATTCGTTCTGAGCGGTTATTTGTGGACCCTCTGGATCTGAATACAGTGTACGTGTGTTGATTTCTGCTCCGACTCCATTGTAAGCTCTGCAAGAAGAATGTGCTTTGAGCAAACCACATTTACATGCAGCTCTTGACACGTCTTTCTAGACACACATGCGCAGCAGCACTTCACTTTCCTGTTCTACAGACACGTCACGCTCACAGATCACGAAATCCAGCTCCTCCTATTGCACTTATTGGATAAGCTGCAGCGATGAAAACTATCTGTTCATCCTGGAGGGAACGGAGGACAGCTTTATCTTCTTAAACCATGTGTCCCACAGGCTTTATCACCGAGCCTCACTTAAGTCTCAGGAGCTGCTGAGTGAAATTTCAAGACTGCAGCATGCTCCCTGTGGACATGGAAGGAACTACAGCCGTGATTGTTTTAAGCACAAATTTTATTCTAAAATATTTCCATAGTACTACGTATGAAGAATCCAAATAAGGGGCCAACAGACATTTCAGGGTCAATAACTCGACATTATGAGCTTAAATTTCTCCGGATATGTCTTTATTTCCAGCCAGCTGTCACCGAAATACACATATCGGAGAACAAAAATCATCAGCATGAATGTTCAGCACTCTGTAATCAGTATCTTAATCTTAACCTCAGACACACTGTGCACGGCTCACAGAACATCTTCCTGTTCTTGAAGTTTCACCTCTGCTTCCACATAAAGGCAAGTTTTTAAGAAGCAAAAAAAAAAAACTTTTGTTGTCAACATCCTGTCTAAAAGTTTTCAGAGACTTTTTTTTTTTAATTCAGTGACAAGAAGATTCATAATAAAAGAAGCCAAAAAAATCAACTAAGAGAGATACAAAGGTCTTAAAAACGATGGCAGGCTTTTTTACTTTCTGCATAACGTAGTTAATTTTACTTGGAAGGGTTTGAGTAATTAGTTGTCCTGTTAAAAAGCACTATCCTTCAAATAGAAATGTATGTGACACAGTTAGCTTGATGAAAACAACACTTCGATGTGTGCCAGAGTTTGGCTATGAGCGGCTAGATTTTAAGCATGGATTCCTTCAGTGTGTGGAATTTCACAAGAACATCAGCATTGTTTTGCTACCAGACATTTATTCCTCGTTCCTTCTTATAGCGTTTAGGAACGCGTCCATTCCCGATACTGGAACTTTTCAGGGAATCGTTCCATCGTGCTCATGTATTCATTCAAATATATACAATGCTCACATCTCACTTGTTTGCTCTGTATATGTTTTTGCACCGACAAACAGACGACATGAGATGACAGGAACCTGGATGTTGTTCAGGATTAACGTATCCAAGCTAAGCAGGAATAAAGCTTTTTCTGTGAAAATGTCCAACAGAAACGGAGTGGTTCTTCCAAAGCCAGAAAAATGTTTAAAGGCGAGAATAACAGTTCTTAGAACAAGTACCTAGTGTGCTGTTCTTGACGATTACAGAAATACTTTCCAAAGTAAAACATTACCTTGTCTACTCCAGGTTCCGGGAACTTCTGTCGCTGGCTAGTGCACTTCATTTATAATCAGCTAGCAAACATTATTAAGAAAGCGCCTAGTCGCCTTAGCACACGAACACACTTTAGAGAAACATAAGGATAGAGTTATAGACTAATCCTCTGT
Organism: Bagroides melapterus; assembly: GCA_028566695.1. Classification (NCBI taxonomy): domain Eukaryota; kingdom Metazoa; phylum Chordata; class Actinopteri; order Siluriformes; family Bagridae; genus Bagroides; species Bagroides melapterus. The sequence continues at coordinate 4,723,673 of JAOTRN010000048.1, forward strand.
CCTGTTCGTGTCAGTGTGATTATTCACTAATGCTTTAATGAACAGCTGAATTAGAAACTGTATTGTAAGAGGCTTTTTTTTTGCAGCAAGCCTGAAAAGAAATGAAACAGTTTAATTAGGCTAAAAGTGCATTCAGTCTGTGCTACCCGGAGTTGAATAAAGACCCATGTAATATATGCAATAGTACTTAAAATAAAGTAGACAAGCAGACACATGCTGTTGTTAAATGGAGTGCTGCCAAGTGCAAATGTAGAGTCTCGATCTCTTCTAATACACCAGTCTAGTCTGCTCTGTGTCAAAGCATCTTCTGCAGAACATTACTGTCAAAAAGAGAGAATAAAGGCAAATTCCTTCAGCGATGATTGACCTTCGTCTATTATTTATAGAACGGAGCAGAAGCAATGGCGAAAATGTCAGGCTGAAATAGGCACTGTGGACCGAACAATAAACAGGAAGCGTTCTGCACGGAAAGCCACCTGATGATCTTAAGGAGGCTTTTATTTCTGGTAGATATTCCGAATCCTTCCCTGGCTCATGTCATTGCTTTGGGAGCTACAGTCTAATCCGGGCCTCAGTCGTGTCTATGCACATCAGCATAAAAAAAAAAAAAAAAGATTTTTCAAAAGAATCTTGGTACACCGAAGCTTTCCGAGGTTAATCCGAGAGGGACTGCTCTTCCTCTTTCTGACAGATCCGTCCCATGTGATGTTTCTCTGAAAAGAAACTGTACATGATGTTTGACTGGACTTATTCAAGCATAAACAACATCCTCTGTCCCAGGCGGTCTGAAATGTCTGCAGTCTTTCCTTTTTTCTTTTTTTTCCCCTCCCTCCTTCATTCTCCCTCATGTTCTTTTCTAAATCAACTTGCTCATTTCCCTGCTGCTCTCTACACTCAGATTAGCCTTGCATCAGAATGTGAGGTTTCACTGGAGCTCTTTGTATGGATCCAGTGACATGTCTCACCCAGGTTAACTCTCCCACACTCCACACTCCTCACTTTTCTTTTCTTTTTTTTTTCCCTGCATTTTTTTGCTCGACCCTGTCTTCGAAATCCAGTGGCGCGGCCTATCTCCAGCTTGCACGCCCACCAGTAATTAAACACCTCAATGAACAGATTAAGGAGTTTCCCCATTTGGAAATTTCATTACCATTGCTGTAATTGGATTCCAAATTTAATTAGCACTCCTCAATGAAAACAGCAGGTGATGCCGAGCGCTGTCCAAGAACGGTGGTGTCAATGGTGAGACCAAGAACAGGGTTACGTCCTGACACAGTAGTGCTTCTCACACCTGTTGCTCTTCACCGGAAAGGTCTTGGAGAATTAGTAGAAACACGCTGTTTTTATGAAATGGCCGGAAGACATACAGGCTTATAGAGGCACTGATCTTCGATCCTCAAGTCTGCCTGAAGGGTCTGTTGTTATGTCTGAAAGCAAATTGCGTTTTCTCTATTTGAGACACAGATGTATCCCTACAGATCACTCTAAACAAGGAGTCCGACACACACACATTTACATTTTAATCAAGCATTTAAAGTTCCAGAATGTGCCAACTCAGTCCTCTTGGCACACAGTCAGCTATAATTTGATAGTCTGCACTTTGCTTTCTGAAGGGTTCTTAATAAAGTACGTTTGCCACTCGAAACATTGAGACGGATGTCACATAAGCATTTTTCTGCTAATTTACTGAACTCGTTTTGGAGAAAAAACAATGACCTGTAGTGATTAGAAGTAAATTCAATTTCAAGGCTTTTGGGGCAAGTTTCTCAACGTAAGGCCAAGATAGATGCCTCAGATAAAAACCCATGGCCTAGATGGAACAGCGACTGGTAGAAAGCTGGAGACATCGTGGGATCTGTAATTCATTTAGAGAAGAAAACAGATCTGAAGACGTCTCATAGGAGCGTGGCGCCTCGCGATAGAGGTCAAGAACCTCCATCAGAGCAATAACTAATCATTACTTTTCGGTGGGGGTTTTTTCTTGATTTCAGCGTTGCTGTTTCAACCCTACTGTTATCACATGTGGGTTTTTTTCCCCCGTTATTGTTTACATCACAGGCACCATGAAATTCCTTATACATCTGTGAGAAAAGAATAAAACCAAAACAAATTGATTTACCATCATTTGTCATACGGTTCAAACGATTTAAACGCATCTTGGAGAAGATTTTTAAACTGACTTCAACCTGGCAACCACACAGCAGAACACAAAATATTCAAAACAATTGAGAAGATCTATTAAATTCTGCACATTCCTAACATACTGACCACAACGATGGATCATATCTTTGACTGTGGTCATGATGGAAGCCAATATATCAGGAAAACTGATCACCATTGGACCATTCAGACCATTCCCTCTCCTTAAGAAGATGTCCTGTCAGACTTTTAATAAGAATCGTATTTTTCTTATTGGTGGCATTCATGGTTAGACCACAGCAGAGTTTAGAGAAGGAAAAGGCTGCTTTTATAAGGCTACATGAGAGCATGTTTGGACAACATCTGCTTTTTTTAAAATATACTTGATTACCAATATTTTTTTTCAGTGTTTTCTGATTATTGATTACTCAGTCTAATTTCTAGACTGGTCTTTATAGATTTTATTATTAAAAAAAGTGCCCAGAGCAGCTAATGTAGCAACATTTTAAGCAGATGTTAGAGACAGTGCTACAGTGGGTATGGCTCTCCAGCTCACATAACAGCTGCTGGGTAATTGTGTTTGAAGAGAGCAGGTTTGGTCGACTCGCCATCAGTGTAAATCCTTTTTATCGTTCTTTACCATGGCCAATCACTGATCACCACTGTGACCAATCACTAATCACGTATTCCTATGAACAGTTACTGACGTTTGTATCCACGGATAAACCATGGCTATCCAACAACCATGGATCATTGTTTCCATCAACCAATCACTGATCACCATAGTTCCCATTAGCCAATCACTGATTAGCATTGTTCACATCAACCAATCACAGATTAGCATCGTTCACATCAACCAATCACTGATTACCATTGTTTCCATCAACCAATCACTGATTAGCATTGTTCACATCAACCAATCACTGATTAGCATTGTTCCCAACCAATCACTAATCATTTTAAGAAACTTTAGGACTCTAGACTTTTTTTTTACCATTTGTATGATTTGACATGCAAACAATCGTGGCGATACAACAAATTATCAAATGAGAACATGAAAACTTTCCTGTAAAAACTTAGCAGCACTTGGTATATGTGGTCTATATGGATCACAAAATACTCCAAAAGTTCTAAATCGCTCGTCTCGGGCTGAAAATAATTTCAAAAAAGGAGGGAAAAAGAAGTAAATGGCTGTTTCAATCTTCACTGTCAAGCAGTTGCCTGACAGAATAAGTTTCCAAGTACCTTCAAGTGACTTTTCAATGCTGTTATCTTCTTAAACCTGTCTGAATTCCACGTGAGCTGGGAAGCAATGAAGAGAGCTATCGATCTTCTCACAGGCGTACAGTGCACAACCACGAGGGACCATCAGCGAAAAGCTGTGGCAAAATGACACGAGATAAAAACGCCATGGAACTTTATCCTTGAAACCCGCTTAGAGAAGGAGGTACGATCATTCGGCTAGAGGCACGACCCTTAAGTCACTACCTATGGCTCGTGTCTGTGATATACGTGTTATGGTTTTTGTATGGAATTATGAGCGTACAGTGTAAGTCAATGATGAATGTTTTTAGCTTCAGCCAAGTGTAAAAGAAATAGTAGTTAAGTCATTTTCCATTTAATTTCCATATGCAAGTCCAAACAGAACACACACACACACTTTATTCTACACTCTTTATTTTGTTATCCATCTTTAATAAAGCATTAAGCAACTCTGCCTTTTAATTATGAATCAACTATTCACAAAGTTTACAATTTTTTAACAACAAACAAGGATTGTCGATGCATAATTTGTCATAGCCGTCTTCTACTCATTAGCTTAGCTGTTTGATATGCATATATAACAGATTTAAAGCATAATAATATGCCTTCGTTACCAATTTAGAGTACTCAAACCACTGTCTGACAGATTTGGCTTGTTTGAAGTTCACTGCTGTTTAATAGATTATTAGCGACTTTCATTTGGAACAAACGCACCCTTGAGTAAAGCTGATTCGTTATTAGCACAGTATGCGCATCTACTAACAACTTTTGTTGACATTCTCTTATTAATTAGCAGCTTGAAGAAGCGCAGTGAGAGTTGAGAGAGTGCACATTTTTAACCGTACTGATATATTTCTAAAAACTTTGGCAGTATGAAAGGCAGGATTTAAAAAAAAAGTCAAATGCAAAGAATTTGGAGAAATGTTCTTCGTTATTTGGTGACTTGCCATCCGGAATCCACGGAGATGCAAAGCTTTGAACTTTCAGCACTTAAAAATTTTGAAGTATGTGATAAAAAAAAAAGTTCCAGTCTCAATCTGTATGTATATTAAAATTCCTTTCATGTTCTGCATATGTAATCATTTATTTGGCTGGCAGTTAGCAGAAAATTTCCATTTGTCTTCTTACCCGCTCCAGGATTCTCTTAAGTATGTTGTAGCCATCACCTAATAATTCAGGAATCTTTGTCAGTGCCAAATGCCAGGCCATTTCTCGGACTTGGCTGAATTCAGTCTGGCAAGCCAATCTCAGGATGCTCAACACTATTCCAGCTCTAGCAAATTAAAGAATGGAAGTGCCTGTAAATCTACAGTCAGGTTTTTGTGGGTGCTGTTTTCCAAGACAAGCCTGACAAACTGTATCGGTCGAACAGGAAATCGAGTAATGGTTTGTGTCTTAAACCAAAAAAACAGATTACTAGATCGAAGGTCAGCTCTCAGTCTTAATGAATCAGTTTGACAAAAACATAAAGGTTTTTTAAAGCTTGGTGTGTGTTAACGTTTTATTTCACTTTTTTTTTCATCTAATGGTAGTAAATCAGATACTTATGAATAACTGAGGTAATAACTGGTGTATTTTCAGTTGTGCTTGTTCTTTGGTTTGCATATTGACTGACAGAGAGAAAAAAAAAAACAACAACACTGGTGACTCCATTAGGCTGCTGCAATTTGCTGGAACATTTTGTGTCCAAGCATCAATACAAATCAATAGAAAGTTCTTCTGACTGATCACCTTCATCCTGCAGTATGATGAAACATTTCTGTTCTAATTGGAATGAGCTCTTTCAGGATTAACTCTGGCCACAAGTACAAGTCACTGAATGAGTTACTGAGGATGTAAATGGTACAACCAGTTTACATTCATTATTGTTTTCTTTCATCAACGACCAATTATTGATCACCATTGTTCCCCAAGGACCAATCACTGATCACCATTGTTCTCATGGACCAATCACTGATCACCAGTGTTCCCAAAGATTAATCACTGAACACTGTCTTTCCCAAAGACCAATCGCTTATCACCATTGTTCTTAAGGACCAATCACTTATCACCATTGTTCTTAAGGACCAATCACTTATCACCATTGTTC
>JAOTRN010000048.1:4746808-4759508 GCA_028566695.1 Bagroides melapterus
AATGTTTTTGTGACGTTTAACCAGGTTTAAAATGCTAATTTAGGTGTGAATTCATATCCAGCATCGTATTCAGTGGAGTAAATTCAGTACTTGAGGGGAAAGAAAGCACTGTAGCAGAGATGTTAAATAGTAAATGTAGTCTAATTTTTAAAACATGAACCCGCGTGTCTTTAGCGGAGCCTCGTTTTTTGCAGCTTCTCGTTATCGCATGGATTTATGTAAATGATTTAACTGGAGGCAGCTCATCAGACCTAGAGACTTTAGGTCAGAGAGGGGAAAATTTTCAAGACTTTCAAAGATTTTTAATGTTTTGACCCTCTCTGGTCTGATTAGCGAGGTGAAGTGGTGAAATGGCTGTTTTTTTTTTTATTATTATTTATTTATTTTTTTTTACAAAGAAGATCGACTTTTTTGTAGCTGCTTCTAATTCAGAACACGCCTTGCCGCTGTGTCTGTGCTGCTAACGAAAAGTTAAACAAAAATGATAGTCAGGATTCTGTTTCTAGACCACACCCAATCATCCCACAACAACTGGTGACAAAGATGAGCCTGTTGAGTGTGGGATATCTAACCCGTAGACCCCGGTGTGCCAGGATCATCCCCTCCACCTCCACCAATTTTCTCATGAGCTCTGCATGTCTCCCATTGTCAGTATGTAAAGGATTATTAAAACTTTAAGCCTTTATTCTCATAAACACTGTCAATTGTTTTGTATTCGTTTTGTCGCACATTTATTAAAAAAGGATCGTTTTGTTAATTTATTGTTGTGTGATGTAAGAGCTTGCGGACGCTCGCTTTCCTCTTTCAGCTCTATTACCGCTACGTATCTAAAAGCCGCTCCTGTAGTATCCGTGCGGTTAGTTTAACTGTGCTTTCAGAAACAGCGGCTGGATTAACAGCAGAAGGATCACTATATTGTCTTTGACGATAAAGACGCAGACATCACAGACTCGATCATCCGTGATGCTGAGATATTGCGCTTTCGCTGCCCCTAGAACTTTCTTATGCAAAGATAATCAGATTAAGTCGTTATCATGATAAAACAAGGAAGAAAAAAATATAATAATGCATAGCCTCTTAGGAATTCCATAAGTTCATAATCATATATATTTGTCTGGACTTATACATTTTATGAATTTGTTTTAATGTATTTTAAAAGGCATATATAACACAGTTACCCGTAGGCTACGAAAACATCAATCCGTGTTGCATTAACAGAGCAGCTAAAGCAGCAGTTCCCCCAAAATAGCTGCAAAGCACAAGAACAGATCATGCATTGTGTTGGATTAAGGTTAGCAAAGCCTGAAGAAAATAAAAAATAAAAAAAAAGGAGGGGAAAAAAAAAACTCCCAAAACAATTACTGCCTCTGAGGAGAAAAAAAAAATGAAATGAGACATAACAAATGATATGTCAGCTGGGTTAACCAAAACAAAGGAGGGTTCAAGGAGAGCAAATAAACACACAGCAACAAGCACGGTGCAACCTGTAGACTAAATAATTCTTTAAGCACAGGTGTTCAAACAACGTCTGGACTTCTTTGTTATCGCCAGGTGTCTATACTATCTTTCACACCCTGCTGCTAGAAAATCCACAAAGCTCACAAAGACAAATCCATAGTTGACTCCTGCCAAATCGCAATTAACAGTTGCTCGAGAAATCCCCTCTGTGCCGAAGACGCTAATCTCCTCTGCCCGTGTTAATTGGATATTTGGTGACAAATTGGGGCAACGCACGCAGCACCATATTCCCAGCCTGTAGTTACAGCCTACAAACAGATGTCCAAGTGGCTACAGAATAAAGTCACATCTTGTTTAGTTTGTTTGAGCTGCAATCAAGAAATCTAGGCAGCTTTGATTACGTAAACTCGGAACATTGCGGTCCGATTTTCAAGCTTGTGTAACGACTTCATTTATCATTATCAGCACGTTTGATGCATGCGAGGATTTATTAGCGAAAAGAAAAATACTTTGGTATCCAGTCTGTAGTATTATGCCGTTGATGAGTGTTAATTCTGAGTGAAATTAATCCTGGGTCTAAAGTTGTAATCATTTTCAGATTTTCATCGACATGAAAATAATTAGCTTTGACAACCTAAGGAAAAAAAAATAATCATCATTTCAGATCCTCACTCTAACGTGTACGTTATAAATCTGAATTTTTAGTGTTATAGCGGTAGGTTGTTTTTTTTTTTCTTTCCACACACACAAGTAAAATAAAAATGAAATGGATAGATGCTGTACAATGAGATTTTATTTATTTATTTTTATTTTTTAAATGGAAGTTGAATTGTCACTTACATCTGGGCACAGTCTTATCAAAGATGGCGGCTTTGTTGGAGCTGTGGATTTTATCCTAGCACGCAAGCCATGTTGTGACACACAAAAAAGTGCCTTTTATGTGTGCAAACGTGTATGGATCAGGATTTTTCATATTTGACAGTGCCCTGGAAAAAAAAAAATTAAGCGCTCCAAATGACATCTGAGTATCAGTGCAGGCTAAACAATAACCACGAGGACTGTCTCATTTACACAACAAAGCAGTTTGAATGATAAGGGCCTTGCTCAAGGGCTCATCTTGGTGGGGTTGGGATTTGATCTCCGAGATTTCCTATCACTAGTCCAATCCTTTATTATCCTTCAGCAGTAATACGATGGCGATTGTTTCCTAATGCCATTGGTAAGAAATAGCAGTTTAGTCCTGTTATTGCAATGGAATCTGTAATTACAATACATAGTCTTTTAGACTGGCAGCAGCCAGATTAATTACTAGCCAGATTACGAATTAATTACTTCCTATTAATTACTATTTGACCAATCACCCCTGTCTTATCCACACTGCACTGGCTTCCCATGATGTCCTTGCACTGATTATAAAACATTACTAAAGGCCTACAAAGCACTGGAACTGGAACCGGTTGAAGAACTTTCTTTCGCTCAGGTTTTTTTTTTTTTTGGTACCTAGAATACTGAAGGCTCCAGGCAGAGGCAGAGCTTTAAGTCTAGGTTAGTCAAATATTTCAAACAGCTTTTCTTGTAGGTAAGTTACAAGATCTGAAGGTTACCTGGCCAACGATAGTTTGGGTAAATTGGGCCCTCTGGATGCCGTCGTCATCCCCTCTTTCATGTATCGCTCAGGTTTGTTGACGGTAGAGTGTCTGTCCCACGGTGCCATCACATCTTCTGGCTCTTCCTTGAAGTTCACAGTCAGAGCTAGTCATATCCGATTCCCAGGTCATTTCTGGATGAGACTGTGCACCTCAGTTCTAGATTTAATATTAAAATAAAATATGATGTTGATCTTCATAATCTAGATCCTTTTTAATCACACCGTCCGGTGTCGCCAGAAGAGGACAGATTGCCTCCTGTATCAAGGTTTTGCCTTATCACTGTCACCTCTGGATTACACAGCAAGAGCAACTTAATACAGATTTCTGTAAATCTTTGTTGTGACAATGTCCGTTATTTAACACGCTATATAAATAACTTTAAAAGCGACTGCCTGCTTAAAAGTTTTTTAAATCAGACACAAAGTAATTTCTTCGTCCTAGTCCAACACTAGCCTAAAAACACACCTGTGAACCCCTTCTTTCACACCCACGAAGCTTGAACGGTGTGAGAAATGGGGTCATTTCTTCTATTCAGATCCCTAGCTGGTTAATGCCTAAGGCACCTGTGTATAGAAGTTCATATCTGGCCATTCGTTTTAGATCATTTTAGGAGAAAGCTCAGGTTTTCCAAGAGAATTGAGGACAACAAGCTGGACTATAGTGTACACTATAGTGTATCAGCTGAACATGTTGTATTAGCAGGTCAGAAGTCATCATGGAGATGTTTACAGATAGTGACTCACTTCTCAGACCACTACTGGTGTCAGATTTTAGACAAATTACCACACGACTTGAAGCAAGTCGATTCATTTTCCAAAGCTTTCAGAGCAAAGTTCATCACCATTTCAGATTCGATTTCAAAGCACGAGCGTTCACATCTGTAGAGATTTTATAGTTATTTACTAACGTGCACGTTCAGCTTTTGTTTGCTTTGCAATAAAGTCTGGAATCTGAATTTTACTCAGAAAACGTGACAAGACGAGCACTGAACGCTTGCGAGCACAATTCCTAAATGCTGCTTCGTTTGACTCAAACGAAATAAGACATCTGATACAGTACCATAGCTGAATCTCTTTGATTTCTTTGTTAATCTTCCTTCATTTGCAAATTAAGGCTAATTCTGGGTTGTAAGACGTGTAAGTAGCATCAAATGAGCAAATGACACATTTTATGTAGATTTGACTGCAAAGTACTAATTAACACACGTGCAACACGTGACTGAAAACCTCAACATCAAAAATCACACATTTTTTTTTTTTATATCTGCCATCAAATCCAGACTGGATGTTTAAAAGCACACACCAGATGCCGATCATTTTTAATCAGTATTGCTTCATCATACTTTAATTATAAACTTAATTAGCCTCTTATTCCATAACGGGAAATTTATAGAAAGAGCGGTGTTCTTTTATATAAATGTGTGTGTGAAAAAAAAAAAAAATAATAATTTAAAAAACATTTTTTTTAAACATTTGACTGGCTGAATCTTCTCTGGAACAATATCAAATCATGTCTGATCCCCGCCCCCCAAACCCCCACCCCCACATTTAATCCTCTCATGTATATTAGATAAAGAAGCCTCCGTATGTAAAACGTGCCAGTTATTAGTCGCGCCGAACTTACAGTAGTCGTAAGGGTTAAACATCCTGTCAACAGGAATATGAACTTTATTCGGTCAGCGTCTGTTCTGGCAACTTTCTCGCCCACGTGAAAAAAGCGCCATTCCTTACTCCTTACTTCCTTACTCTTCTCCTTCTTTATCGTCTCTCTTTCCCTGTTCGGCTGGAGAGAAGGGAAAAAAAAAAAAAAGGAAAACTCCCTCATGCCTTCTGTTACAGAAAACTGACAGCTCATTACTTCAACTGCGACGGAGTTCAATTCTTTGCGATCTATTAATCTATTCTGTCACGTTCACTTCTCTGCAGCTGCCCCCCCCCCCTTTTTTTCCCTTCTCTTTCTCTCTCTCGCTCTCCTTTCTTCATTAGCTGGAACAAAAGCATGTAATGCAGAATTCATTAAAGACAATCAAACACTGCTACTCTAGGGCCATTTAATATTGTTTCCATTATTAACATATCATTATTATTATTAATATACTTTAAACGGGAGATCTTCACGTTCGTTTTCAGACGCCTTTGATCAAGGTGAGTTCTCCCGAGGTCACGGCTTTCAGACAGACGGAGAGAAAACACGTAGCCGGACACATCCCGCCGCTCGTGTAGCTGCCAAAACACAACACTGATGAGACCCTACCTCAGACATAATACTCATCACGGCATATCTTTTATTTCGGCCCATGGTTCTGTCCACCTGCCCTGCTTTAATTATTTATTCTCACCTGTATCTAGTTCCATCCACCTTTACGCCTGAGCTTTACGCACTCACTGTCGACTAAAAGGTACACCTCTTCAATCAGCCAGTCAAAATTCCAATTGGGGGAAAAAATGATCTCACTGATTTAATAAAATGATTTTATGAGTACATCCAACCCCAAATAAAAAAAGTATTCTCTAGTTACATACACATTATTCCGTATTTGGATGTAGTGAGCAGAAAGAAATGTGGAATATAATCAGTAAGCTATGTTCTCCTTCTCCTCTCGTCCTCTTCAGTTCTTCTTGAATATCTATCTGGTTCATCTAGCCTAATTCCCAATCGCCTGCTTCCTTTTTGCTAGCAATTATGCTGGAATTCCCAGTCTGAAGAGCGTTCTATTCCAGTGCTCGCCTATGAGGACATGATGAGAGCAACATTTCTCAACCGAGAAAAGTAGGCATCATTATCTCACGGGTCATGGGAAAAGCTGGAGCGTGAGCTCCATAACTGAGGAGAAGTGAAGCACGAAGTCACAGACCACAGAGGCATTTCTCTGTACCCAATTTGACCTTGTAGTTTTTACTCGCGATCGTATGATGAGTAAGGCTCATAAAAATTGATACGGACAGCGTTTTCCAACCAACGGAACTGTAATCATAAAAATTCTTAACAGTTCCAGACAGAAACCATCATTTCACATCTTTATTATTGGTAAATAATATTATTTTCATTCCATGTAGCTCTAAGGCTTATTCCTGGTGTATTTATTTTATTTTTATTTTCTTTTTCCGAAAATTTCCAAATGTTTAAGGATTAAAATCGCATCTTGCATCATTTTATGTAGCGTATCATTTTACATGCACTGTTCAGCTCATGCTACAATGTTACACAGCTTTCAGTTCACGGATAAAAAGAAAAAAAAAACAAAGTAAATTATATTAGGGAAAATACGTACATGAGTGTTTCGCTTCACAATAGCTTACAACAGATTTCAGATAGAGCATGTAAGTAAAACGAAAAAGGATGTAGTAATAAATAAAGGATTCGAAGTGTTTTTGTGGTAAGGGTTGAAATACATTTAAAGTAGTTCAATCTTTACCACAAAAACACTTCATATTTTTTATTCCTTTTTTTTTCCGTTCCCTCACCTCCCCGATATCTGTTTTATATCTATTGTCTAAACCAAACTTAGGTTTAATGTTAATCTTCACCACATACTTTACATCCACCACTCGCTAGGGTCGCCAGATGTGTCTGACAGAAAACCTTGACTACGTCTGGAAAAACCTGGACAAATCCCGGACTTATCAACAGCTATCGCAAACTGATATACTGTATATCGGTTAGACCAACGGAAGACATTTTTGTTTATTTGTTTGTTTGTTTGTTTTTAGCATGGTCATCCAAACCAGTATTTGAACCGAACAAATGAAGCACGGAGCTGACAGGGGATCGACTGGACTTGGCTTGAGACATGCGCCATAACTTTTATTTTTTCAGTCAGTCGTTATTTGAAACAAGTTGAATTTTTCTTTTTCTTCTTTACTGGCCCATCAAATACAGATACCATGTCATCGTCCTCCGATTCACCATCCATTTCAGTGTTTGGGTTAACTTTTGTAGTAGGATACGTTTATGTTTAAGTTCAACACATTAACTGGGACTTCCTAACGAGTGCTGCCTCTAGTTGTTACGTTATGTCACGTGGCCCAGGCCAAATACATAGACAGCTTTCGAAATATCATCAGAAACTATACATATTGATAGCCTGTTGAGAGAGAAGAAATTTTCCGGGACTGACTTTTAAAAAGAAGGACGGTCCCGGGAAAACTGGGACATTTGGCAACTCTACCGCTCACCCGTATTATTAACTTTCAAATGTACATGTGCTGATCGTCATGCTCTCCTTACAAGGACACACCTGATGATCAAATGTATTTCAACATCAGTAAAGCCCTCGATGGTCCACCAAAGAGGGAGATGGTGATGCCGTGCCCACCGCAAAAAACAATAACCATGGTCCTCAGGATGTTAAGTCTTGCATTAGACAAACAATCATGCCTGGTGTGTTGAAAAAACAGCTTGGCGACTGTAAGGAACCTGGACTAGCAATTAGCATTGAGCCAGCTAGCATGCCTGTGCATTTTAAACAGGGGATTTGCCAACTCGTATTGTCAATGTATAACATTTGAAGTCTTTTCTAATGACAAGAACTGGAGGCATGCTACAGTAGCAAAACACATGACGGACACAAAACAAATAAAGTCCGAGCAAGCCAAAAAAATTGATATAAAGAAGCAAACCGGTAAAGATGACAGCTCTAATAACAGGTCCGCACAAGCGTCACTCAGACTGACGTGCCATGTGAAAAGCCATTTTGCTGTGTAAATCAACTCAAAGGAGCGAGCCGCGGAGTGGCACTCTGGATGGGTGGCACTGAGACACATACAGACAGGTCATTAAAATGATAGACGGATTGAGTCCGAATCAGACTAATATGTGACAAGGGTTTGTGTTCGGAAAATTCTGCACAAAGTACCAGTGAAGTAAAACTTTTTGACCTGGTTTTGAAATCCAGTAGATCTCTAGAACACTCTTTATTTTTTATGCTAGTAACAGATACGGTACGGTAGGTGACACGCTAAGCTAGCTAACACCGTAATGTAATCAGATTGAGGCGTTGGCACGGAAAAATCCTTCTTCGCAAGAAATGACAGCAGTGAGTCACATCCTTTAATGTCTAACAAGGTTGCAGACACGTCTAGAGATATCTTGGATTCGTATTTTAATTTACATTTCATTTCACCTCTATATTCAATATTCTTTTTTGCGCATATTAAAAACAACAACAAAAATGCAGCTCAACAAGCCAAAATTCAGTCCCTCCAGGATTTCAGAGTCTTTTTTTTTAATGTTTGTTGCAGCCAAAAAAAACAAAAAACGCTTGATTCTTCTACAGTTGTTGTTGAAATTTTGTGATGCAACTTGGTAGGGACGACTTGATTTGGTGAAATTGTAAGTGCAGGACATGTTCCATTCTATTTGAAGACGTTTTCCTGTTGGAACATTAGGGGGCGTTCCGGCAGTCGTGTCTTGTGCCATGTGTTTTTGTTTCTGTTTTGTGTATACATGTTTGCTCTGCCCCTATCCTTAATTCCTTCCCCCGCCTTCTGCACCTGTCTCTTGTGTATACAATTATTTACCATTTTTTTCGTGGAATCATTGTCTTCGACGTCATGGTTTCTTTGTCTCGTCTCTTGTCTAGTTTTCCCAAATGTGGTTTCCTGAGTGTTTTTCCAGTTTGCGTTTTATGCTATTAAAGCACGTTTTTGCTGGCCCTGCATTTGGGACTGTTTTTTTTTAAATCCGTGAAATCAATATTTTCCAACAATAGAACAAGACTATATCAAGCATGGACCTAACAAAAGATGACCAGAAATGGACTGTTTAGCTAGCTAGCTAAATTTGACTTCTGCTAAATTAATTTCTCCATGTTTTTTATTTTTTGATTTTAATTATTTATGTAGTAGTAAATCATTAAATCTTTAGCATTTGCATGATTAAAATCTGGACAACATTTTATTTTTATTTTATTTCTTTTATAAGTCTAAACCTCCAAGTAGAACCTTCCTACCTCAAGCATCTCAGTGAAGCACTTCTCAACTCTTTGTTTTATTTGTGAGCACGACAGGATATCGAGTTAGAAATGCTTTATTTCTATAAACTAAATATTTCTGATTGAAAAATAATACCTCAAAATTCTGTTACAGAGAAAATGAGCCCTAGCTAGAAGTAATATTAATAGTTAATATTCGAAATTGAGCTAATTTAATAAGAATAATAGAAAATAATTCAAATGTTTTCCTCTCAAATGATGTAAGCTAGTGCATTTTATTTAGTGCCTTTTTTAGGCTATGAATTCAAACGGGGAAAAAAAGAAAAAAGAAATTTTGACCACATGATATCCACAAAAATACGAACCATTTTCATTTCTTGCATTCAGAGATGTTTTGTTCACTTCAGAATCGTGATTTTTTTGTGTGTGTGTGTGCTTTTGTTCCCTTTCCGGTTCCCATTCCCAACTCAGAATGCCGAGTTTCATTATCCACCCAATTTTGGTCACGTTGTCCTGACGACCTGACCCACCAAGTTTCTTACTTAAAAAAAAATCACCTAGCTTACAGTGGCGGTGTTGGGAAATGTATTGGATGTTGATCATCCCTTTGTATAGCGTCGATGACGTGGTCTCACGCTCCACTGTCTCACCTGTGCTTGATGCAGGAACATTCGTTTTTTTTTTTTTTTGGAAATTCAATGTTGTTATTCGTTCAGCTTCTCAGCACAGGTTTTACACTGGCTATATTCATTAGGTTAGTGTACTTTTATCCTTACATTCTTGCAGCCATCTAAAGTAGATGCTAATAAAAAATTGAATTGCTTGTATAGCCATGATTTTGCATTGCTAGCCCAGAACTAGCCGGTCATATTCAAATCGAATTGTTAACGCGACTAATAAACTCTGACCCGCATATAAAATCATGCATAGTGTAAGAGTTTGGGAAAAAAAGGAACACAATCTTACTCTGAGGTTTAAATGTCACATTCGTTCAATCCTTTCCCGCATTGTCTGATGCCCCGAGGTGAGTTCTGAGGTCTGGCTGCATGCATATTTGTGTTTTGTGTTTTGTTTTTTTTAATTAAAAAATGTACCAAATGCCATTTCCAGGAGTAGTGGAAGTTGAAACTCATGCTGGGCTACAGAAAAAAAAAAGCAAGGTAACACTTAAATACAGCCAGTGGTGTATAAGCAGAGCTCGGATAGTTACACGACGGTTGTACTTAAGGCAGCAGAGAACGTGTTTAGTTAGTGTGCAATAGCATAACTGCAGGCTACAGACGACTCACCCGGCTAGTGCGGTGCATAACGGTCACGAGGAAACGTGGCGAGAGAGAAGAAATAATGAGGGGATCGAGCGCTCCTCAAATGGCCTGAGGGGGTAAAGGACCTTCGCAGGTACTGTACCTCCCTTTCCTTTCTGCCACGGTGACTCTATTCTATTCTCGGAAGAATATCTACGGACGTTTTTTAATCCGGGAGCCTCGTGTTTGATTTGGATCTATACGATCTAACGGATTTCAGCTAAAATTAATATTAAATATTAAAAACCTTCCCTCTGTTACGATTTCCTCCCATTCCGTATCAACGTTCATGCAGTGCAAATTAGGGCTTTGTTTTTTTTTTAAAAAAAAACAAAGATAATGGCCGTCCTTTTTATGGTTTCACCAAACGATCCATTACAGCTGGCCCAGAAAAAAAAATAAATAAAAAAATAAACAAACAAAAAAAAAAACTTCATCCAGCATCATACTCGAAGAAATGTTAAGTGAAGTAATGAATTCTTCTGAAGTGGTATAGCTCCATTTTATAATCATTAATAGAGTCCCTGTGCCAGCCTTAAAACCCATCACAATTCACTGGATTGTTCCATGCATTATGCACAGGGATTAGTTGAAAATGGCTGCTCAGGGAGGGGGAGGCAGTGCATTAAGAAAAAAAAAAAAGGTCTGGAATCAAAAGTGGATTTTTTTTTTTTTTTTTTCTAAATGGTTCTCCTGGCTTGTAATATCGCTGGATAAATTCATGGCGAGTTGGAGAGCAGTGTGTGTTTTAAACAAACGCATTACCTCATTACTGGAAGGAGAACAAGGCGTGATGTTCTCTGAAAAGAAATACAGGCTGTTCTGCACGCATTTAGAGTTTTTTATTTAAAATGGTACTCTTTCTGAGCCCGTGCTATAGCATTAGCCGTTTTGTGGAACATTTTAATGAGATAGAGAAAGAGACAGAGAGAGAGAGAGAGAGAGATTTTAGCTAAAAGATTCTGTAAAAAATTGTGTTTTGAGATGCTTTTCTGCTCACCACGGTTGTAGAGTGATTATTTTGTCAGGTCAAACGAATCTGATCTTCTCCTCTGATCTTTCTCATCAACAAGGTGTGGTTTTTTTTCACCCACAGCACTGCATGTAAACACCGGAGGTTTCTTTCTTTCTTTCTTTTTTTTTTCCTTTTTTTTTCTGTTTTTGTTGTGTGTGAAAATCCCTGGAGATCAGCAGTTTCTGAAACACTCAAACACAACAACCAGGCCACAGAGATTTCAGACTTTTCCCCCTTCTTATGTTTTATGGTAACTGTAGGAACTTTGATGCTGGCGATCTCACCCAAATCAGCTAAATTGGGTGAAAAGTGTACTGTGCAAATCTGTACATGATCTATAAAATCTGTATGTATAAGGATCTGGCATTCAACCAGTCTTATCTAAAAAAAATATGGAGTTGTGCTGTTCTGGTTATGGTTAGGAAATTAAATTATTTATTTAGATCCTAGATCCTAGCTAATTAATCAGCCTTTTCACCTTAAAGTTCAGTAATTACCATCGATTCTTCATTAACTAAAAGTAAAACTAATAGGAAAGCTCCTAGTTAAGAGTTCGAGACCAGCTGATCTGAGACCAAGACCACAGCCAATGGAGTCAAGACCAAGACAAGACCAACCCCACACACGGTCGAGTCCATGTCAAGTCTTCCTATAATGGCTGATGACTTACTGTTCGTTTGACCACAGTTCTAGAAAGAAAAACAATCGTAATCACGCTCTCCGCTGTCACAAAGATGAGGACGGGCGTTCCTTTTGAGTCGAGATCCTTCTCAAAGTCTCTTCCTCCTATCTCCTCTGGGAGTTTTTTCACACCACTATCAACGCTGGCTTACTCATTAGGGATACATTTTTACATCGAAAATTCATATCCTGTTGGGAATGAGTACATTAGAGGGACAACGCAGGTAGGACGGTTTGGAGACGAAGTGAGAGAGGTGGGATTGAGATGGTTCGGGAATGTGCAGAAGAGCTACCAGGCAAGAGAAGAAGAGGAAAGCCAAAGAGGTGGTGAGGGAAGATATGCAGGTGGTTGGTGGACAGATTGAGATGGGAGAAGAAGAAGAAAAAGAAGAAGAACATATACTTCTGGGGAAATGTCCAGAATTAAAAGTCCTATACAAATAAAACGGAATTAAACTCAATTGAAGAACATAACCAGATGTTCAGATTTCCAGAACTTCCTAAGCCGACATAATCTTTAATTGGATTTATTTTGTATAGATAAGTACACAGGACCTAAACCAGTTTTATACCATTGCATCGAGTGGTTAAGGAGCATGCAAACTAAAAAAGTTATCCTTTCCAAAAAATTTCCTTTGATTTATGAAGATAGCAGGAAAAT